>JAXIVJ010005293.1:7500-75211 GCA_036785665.1 Chirona hameri | reverse complement strand
CTTAATGGCAGGACAAAACATCAATTATATTCGGCATGAGAGTCTTTACAACCAGAGTATACAGTAAGCGACTTCTCGACACGGCTTTCAAAACTGCTAAGTATCCCAGTTACAGGTCCCATTATAAAGACATAAAAGACATAACAGAAAAGTGCAACAAAGAGCCTCTTGGGCCCATCTGAGGTTGCACCCCCCCTCCACCAGTCTCGCCCCTTCAAATCACCTTACTCTACCTGCATAAAAGAAGGTTAATCCCACGAGTATTTATGAACTAAACCCTTCTCTGTAAAGTATTTATCTAATATAATTTTGAAGGAAGCAAGTGACGCTGCATCAGCGACATCCCCTGGTAGCTATTCCAATGTCCTACAACCCTCTACTGAAAAAATGACTGTCGTAGCCTAGTCCTACCTTGTTTCATAATGAGTTTATGCTGATGACTTCTACCTCGATTTTCCCCATTGAACTCAAACATTCCCTTTAAATATCCAGAATGCTGACCATTTACAAATTTGAAGACATCAATTAGGTCTCCTCTTAGCCTTCTATATCTAAGTGAAAACATACCCAATTTCTTTAATCTATCTTCATAAGGTAAACTACCAAGACAATTAACCATTTTTGTTGCCCTTTTTTACTCTTTCTAACAACCAGCAATCTTTCTCATATGTTGGAGACCAGGCTTGTACACAATACACCAAATGTGGTCTAACGTATGCACAATACAGTTTTGTTATTACCTTTTCACTCTTGTAGGAAACATTTCTGTTAATGGCCCTTAGCATTCTAAGTGCCTTTTTCCTAGCTTCTACAACCTGGTCTGACGCTGATAGTCTATTGTTTACCACGACACCTAAATCTCTTTCCTTTTCAATCTGCTCCATTTTCTGCCCACCCATTTCATACCTATGTTTACTGCTAACCCGTCCAGCGTGCATAATCTTACATTTACTCAAATTGAATTTCATCTGCCATGCTTCAGACCACTCAACTAGCTTGTCCAGATCTGATTGAAAAACATCATGAGCATGTTTTCCTCTAATAATCCTGACAACTTTTAGATCGTCTGCAAATTTCAAGACTTCGCTGTCTATACTGTTCTCAATTGTATTCACAAATATTATAAAAAGCAATTGGCCCAGGACTGAGCCCTGTGGAAGCCCACTGAGAACCTCCTTCCGTTGTGATTGGCACCCATTCAATATAACCCTTTGCTGGCGTCCTGAAAGCCACGTTTCTTTCCAATCCAGAATCTTGCCCCTGATCCCATGAATTTTAAGTTGCAACCCCAGTCTTGTATGGGGGACTTTGTCAAATGCTTTACTGAAATCAAGAAAAGCTACATCTAGCTGTTTACCCTGATCAAAGCTATCTGTTGTAACATCAAAAAACTCCATAAGATTAGTTAAACAAGAACGGCCCTTCCTAAATCCATGCTGTGTATCCTTGATGAGTTCATTTTGCTCCAAGAATTCAACAAACTTATCTTTGATGATTGATTCAAGCACCTTGCAGACTAATGAGGTCAGACTAACCGTCTATAGTTTTCCTTTTTACTTCTATCTCCCTTTTTATGAATAGGAACAACATTTGCTCTTCTCCAATCAAGTGGAATTTTACTATCTGCGAGTGATTTAGAAAATATTATGGCTAATGGAACTGACAACTCCCTTTCAGATTCTCTTAAAAGTCTAGCATGGATTTCATCAGGTCCTTCTGCCTTGTTAGGCCTTACTTTCTTTAGATATTCTAGAACATGTTCACTACTTATGCCACCTAGCTCTCCTATAGTCTCCTCTGTCTCTGGCTCAGGCTGAAGTGCTGCAATACTACTCTGGTCCTCGATAGTAAAGACAGATTGGAACTGATCATTAAGCACTTGAACCATTTCACTGTCCTTGCTAACTAACGCATCATCTACCTTAAATGGACCTATATTTTTGGAAACTGTACTAAACTTATAAAAACTGAAGAACTTCTTACTATCTGCATTACTATGTCTAGCTAAATCAAGTTCCTTTGCGCTTTTAGCTGCTCTGACCTTTTTCTTAACTGAATTTCTTGCATTCTGGTAGGCCTTCTGATTTATATCTAGTGAAGATCCCTTCAAAATGCCAAATGCACTTCTTTTAGCTTGTATAGCACTCCTTACTTCTGGGGTAAGCCAACCTGGTTTGCCCTTGGTTCTGTTACGTTTGTGCCTGAGGGGTATATGCCGATTCTGAATTTGGCTTAATCTAGCTTTGAAAACATTCCAGGCCTCACATGCATTTAAACCTGCCAACTCAACGTTCCATTTTATCTGTGCGAGGTCATTTCTAATGCCATCAAAATCAGCCCGGCTGAAGTTTGAAACCATAATAAGGTTATCTTTAGGCCTCATCTCTGATGAGATATTGAATTTAACCATATTGTGATCACTGGTTCCTAGACTTTCGCAAATACTTATGTCACTAACTAGATCACTGTTGTCTGAGAATACAAAGTCTAGAATGGAGCAATGTCTGGTTGGCTCTGTTACAAACTGATGCATCAAAAGCTCCTGTTCGAAGATTTGCCTATACAACCTACACTCATTTGTTTCCTCTGATATACTTTCGTATCCTCTTAAGTTAAAATCTCCCATAATAAGACACTGAGCCCGAAAGTTCCTACGTATTTCCTCACAAATATCTTGGTCTGTTTCAGCTTGGGAGTTCCTTGGAAGATTCCCTGGTCTGTAAAATTCACCTATCCTCAACCTTCCTCTGTTTCCTGTACCAATTTTAATGTCGAGCCAGATTGATTCTACTTCTTTTACTTTACTAGAATCATCAACTCTAGTAGTGCAGTACAAGCTATTTACATATACAAACACTCCGCCCCCCTGCCGTGATTCTCTGCAGTATGAGAACATGTTATACCCTTGTAACTCGAAATCCTGTAGCCTATCCCTAGTATACCCCTCACTAACCCATGTCTCGGTTACACAAATGATATCAGGCTTTTCAAGGGCAACATAACACTCAAACTCATCAAATTTATACCTAATACTTTGGGCATTCAGCAACACACATGTGATCTTATACTTTGAGCTGACTCTACTAATTCTGAGGGAATTATGATCTACTGTCCTATTCTGACATGAACTTCTACCAATGCTTACTTCCTGATGCCCTGGTACTAGCGTCCCCGAATCCCCCTCCCCTCCTACTTAGTTTCCCTGAATGACGCTTCTGTAGGCATCTCCCAAAGCCCTTGCCCCCTCATCCGATAAGTGAAGCCCATCCTTCATATAGTACCTACGCCACTCATAGAACTGATCCCATAAATCTACATAACTAAGCCCCATAGCTGCACAAAAGTTCTGAACTGAGCTGTTCACAGACAGAGCTCTCGAGTACCACTCCTCAGAAGGGCCCCATTATGAAAGTAACTAGTTTCCTTTAAAACGCTCGCTCAAATTTGGAACTCAACTTGAACTCACAATAGAACGATCCCGTCAAAGCACTTTCAAGCAATATGCTGAATAGATCCGGGACGAGCCGTGGTGACTGATGCCTATTACCGAGACGCAGACTCCGGCCTGGCAGCCCGCGGCAGCCCACAGCAGCCCGCAGCAGCCCGCAGCAGCCCGCATCAGCCCGCAGCAGCCCGCAGCTTGTCGCGAATCACCTGCACAGGTTCTACCTAATTATCTTTGGCACGTTTTCGTATCGCATTTGATGTGGCAAAAATCGTCTTTACCCAAAATATATTTGTTGAGTTAAAATTTGACATCAGCCTACATCACACAGTCATAGCCTACATATATGCCATCAGCCTATATCACACTGGAGGATATCTATTGAAAAGTCACTAATGAATAACGAACAACAACGGACTTAACATTTACAAAATAAACGTGCTTCACTGCGTGTTCAATACACAGACAGCCAAGGAAGTATTATCAAAGCTGAAGTTTGTTCACCATTGAATCACGTGCTTTGGTGAAAAAGCTTAAAACATATTTATTTGTGGGCGGGCGGGAGTCCAACAACTGGAGAGTTTGTGGACTGTAGGTCACGTGACCTGCAGTTTTTTTTACTATAGATCACGTGACCAAAATAATTATAAATCAACGAGAATCAAACAGACAAGTTCCATGTCGCGCAACCATATCATTTTTTTCTCAAACTTTTGCATATTATTTTTCATAAAAAAGACGATGGTGATGGTATTTTTCTCTCAAAAAGTTGTATAAATACCATACAAAACTAATAACTCGATGTGTACGTGTTGGCCTGTGATTGAGCATACTCGTGTGATGTCACACATGATGATTCAGTCCAGCCCCTTTCAAGTGTCACGTGGCCATAACGGGGTGGAGCATGACCATCGACCAATGACCATATATGGCAGGTCGGAGGTTGATTTTTTTTTGGCGCACTTCTGTTATGTTTTTGCCGCACATATTTAACGTGTAGGGGTGGATATATTGTTTTGATCATGTGTTACATTTCTTATTGCTAAACAGTCCGCTCCTTATATTAATTTACTACTGACCAATATATCAATATTGGTAGGTAAGTAATAAATTAATATGAGGAGTTGACTTTATATATGTCAATATGAACAATTTCTACAACAATTTCAATTTAACAATTTCGTATTGCATTGGCTTGAGGGAGGGCTTGGTCACAAGATAAATGCAGCCATGTTTTGTTTGTATTGATTAGGGAGGGTCTAAAAAAACGTCCAGATTAGCAGACAAGCTCATGCTCCGAAACTACTGGACCAATCTGAGTGATTTTTTCACCATTCAATTTTAATTGGTCGGAATGGGTGCCGTTTTGCGTTTTATCCACTTTAGTCCGATCTAAATGGACCAAATTGGACCAAAACTTTTAGTACAAATTTGCAGGCCAGCCCATGCTCCGAGGTTATGGAACCGATCTGCATGAGTTGTGCCCCATTCGATCCGGCGTGGTCCAAAACGGTGCCGTTTTGAGTTATATACAGATTGATTTACTCTAAGTGGACCAAATTGGACCAAAAACACCCAAAACCGTTGCTGTTGGTATGGAGCTGTCAGATTCGAAGCCATGCTACTGAAAAATATGAAGGCTAAAAAAAAAAAAAAAAAAAAAAAAATCATCTTTTTTTGCACATCGCCCTATGATTGCTTTTGTCTCAACGGTCTGGCATCATACTTCGTTTTACATTATAGATTACGCTTCAACGACACCCTATATGTTAATCCAATGAGAGTTTCGGCACGTGCAAAAAAGTTAAGGTCCAAAGACGTGGAGGAGCCCACGGAGTGGTTGCACGTGCCATTCTCCAGTGGCTAACTCGAAATCTTGCTGATCGGTTCATAATCGCTTGGCCACGTGATTTCTTTCAAATGGTGCAACCTTATTTATACAGACCTCGATTCAGTCGTCCGACGAACGCCATTAACCCTATTCCCTGCGGGCGGCCAGAATTACGTTAACCTGCGGGGGGGGGGGGGGGGGGGGGGGGGGTCAGATTCTGCCCCCCCCCCCCCAGAGATCTCGCGAACCGCTCGGTCGATTTCGATGGGAAAAACGGAATTCGATTCGTCATGACAATATCTCTATTTTTGAACTCTGAATTTTTTGTTTTGTTAAAAAATGGGGGTCAGGGGGCAACAAATCCGAACATTTTGGGTGTTTTTTGAAAGGTCATTGGGGCCATGTGGCTTGACTGATTTTCATGCTCCAAACGTTTTTGAGCTTCAAATGTACTGGCTTTTAATATATAAAAAGAAAAAAAGAAAGAAAAAATCATAGGCGTATTCAGGGAATGTAGAATGGGGGGATTTTCTGGGAAAAAATATGTGATGTTCTTGATTGTTTGGGACGACATGAACGTCACATATGGGCATTTTAAGCTGTAATTGGTTCAATTTGATATATTGCGCATAGGCAGATCCAGGAAAAAAAAACATGGAGCACCATGCGCGTAATGCTTTTATCATCTTACTAATTTGAAGTTGGACCTAATTTGAGGTTGGGCATCGCCTCCCATTTTGTATCCTGAGTGCGCCTCTGTCCCAAAAATATGTACAATCCCATTATCTATGATGCATATTACATTGCAATTGTTTCTGACGTATTTATTGCACTGCAAACCACGAAGCGACTCAAAACCGCATTCGTAACACCCTCTCCAAAACAGGAGCCTGGAACCGCCTCTGCTGTACGATTTTTTGCAAAATTTTGACAAAACACGCGCCATTCAATTTTGGGAAAATTCACGAAATTTCAGGACGCTAGGTTTAACGATTTAGAAGCGGAAAGTAAAAAAACACCGGGAGGGGCAGAATCTGCCCCCCGCAGGGCATAGGGTTAATAGGCGAGCGGGTATTTTTTCGGAGATTCATCTTGGGATTAGTTGATGTAGTGGTAAAAATGTACGGGAAAAAGGGAGATATTAGTATTCTTTCGCTCAGAAATGTAAAAGCGTAATAACAACTGCGCCAAATGCGGTATGCATCACCCTCTCGATGTCAAACGAAAGCTGTGGTGTGCTGCGGCTCGCAGAAGTAGCCTTATTGTCGTGGCCATGCAGAAGTGGCCCTTCTGCCCCATACAAGCTCCCAAGTACCTCGCATAATGCCACCTACCTCGCATAATGCCGCCTACCTGTTGATTGCTTGGCAAGCCGTACTATATCGTAGGCTTCTGCATACGAGGCTGATAAGTAATTATACATTGTAATGCCTATTCGTTATACATGGAAGTTTAACTTCACAAAAGGCACGCGCTCAATCATTATATTGGTGTTCGCACAGTGGTGCAAACTGAGGTGCATTGCCTCACGGACATACAACTTACAAGTATACAAGCATTGTCTGCTTGTTTCAAAAGGGAAAACAGGGTTGTACATTGCCTCAGGCTGCTCATGAACCCCACATTTGATAATTTCAGAACTTAAATATGACACTTGTAACATACCAACGTTTTGGTGTGCAAATTTGCAAACACATCCATTGAGTAGTTGCAAAAATACGCCCCCGAGAACATGGTTACGGTCATGGTTACGACAGATGATCAACCATGGCCAAATTGGGCCAAACATCATGTGTGACGTCATGACTGTTTGCGCATCAATAAAATTATTTAAAGGGATTATACGGGTTTTTCCCAGAATAATTGAGTTACATAGTAAAACATACTTATAAAGGTGGTAGAAGTCCCACGGTAGCCACATTTTTCTGGAAATGACCTCTTCTGCACGTAAGGACATTCCAAAATGCGCGGTGATGCCACCGCGTATTTTCTGCAGGACCGGCTGAGGCAGAGTCAGTCATCTCTTTTATGCTAATACAAACACCTCACGTATGGCATATTTCCGGTAAAATAAGTAATATTTGAAAGAAAATAAACTTGTTTTGTTCCAACGACAGCAGCAGTTACCTAGTTTTCCATACAATTCTATATTTTCATGAATTTTCATGACAAAAAATTAATACGCCACCACCAAATTCTCAACGCCAAAGGCCAGAGAAAAGAAAACCACAAAAACACAAAACCTCAACGAACAGTGTGTAGTAATACAAAGTCCCGTCAGTTTTGAATTGCATAATAATTTTGTGATCCAGTGTAGGACTTGCAGATAATTCAAAACTCTAAAATTGATCTTAAGATAAAAGTGGTGGACAGTAGTGCCGATCAAGAACTCGTTATCTGATACTAGTCTCGAAAAACGCCCATGTTTTAACGCTGATAATTTCTGAAATAATGGACTAAATGAGCATTGAGGTCCCTGTTATATGTCTTAAACGTGTTTAAAGCTCATACAACTGCAAAAGAGTGCATTTACTTTCAGGACGGAAACCCGTATAATCCCTTTAGCAATGGATTTGTGCAAACTTTGTTAATTTGATTGTACTGCAACTATGCATCTTTCGACAAAATGACTGATGTTTAGTATATGCAATTTATTTTTGTTAATTGTAAGCCGAGAAACCCCCAACGTGAAACTTGTCCATTGTCAGACTTGGTTTTCATCTATCGCGTGCTGCAGCTGCACACTAAATCGCTTTGAGGACTCGCGCTCCAAAATTCACAGTTTGAGGCCTCGATTTCGTCTCGGCCACAAACTATGGATTTTGTCGCGCTCGTCTACAAAGCTATATTCATGAACGACCCAAAAATCCAGACAATCCAACAATCCAATACTGCAATAAGCAATCCAAGTTATGGTCCTATCATATGGTGTTAATCGCACCCAGTTACAAATCATTCCCCGCTCATAATAGCCAATTTTAGAGGAGCACATGACACTTTACTTGCTATTCTGACGGGGATCGCTGAACCAGAAGCGGCGCTTCCAAACGTGTCTCCCCGCGTCTCCAAAGTAGCGCCGGCTCAATTTCTGTCTGCGGGGCATTATAGAAGCCATCGGTGCTGATGGGTGGTCGAACGGCGCCTGTTATAGTTGGACCGACCGGATCTCCGCTGGCTGCGCCGCTGCAGCGCTGTGTGGTGGCTGCAGCTACCCATGGTGACTGAGACGGCCACTGCTGCAGCTACCCGTCGCGGCTGAGACGGCAGCTGCTGCAGCTACCCGTGGTGGCTGAGACGGCCGCTGCTGCAGCTACCCGTGGTGGTCTATAGGTATCGTCTATAGCTACCGGTGGTGGTCTCTAGGTATCGTCTATAGCTACCGGTGGTGGTCTCTAGGTATTGTCTATAGCTACCCGTGGTGGTCTATAGATATCGTCTATAGGAACCCGTGGTGGTCTATAGGTATCGTCTATAGCTGCCCGTGGTGGTCTATAGGTATCGTCTATAGCTACCCGTGGTGGTCTATAGGTATCGTCTATAGCAGCTACCCGTGGTGGTCTATAGGTATCGTCTATAGCTACCCGTGGTGGTCTATAGGTATCGTCTATAGGTACCCTTGTTAGTCTATAGGTATCGTCGCTCTCGTATTGTTTCTTTGAACTTAACATTAGCAAAGCAGCAGTAACAGCAACAGTAGCGAACAGTAGCACAAAGTACCTTTTGCAGAGCTTCTTGTTTGATAATTTCTGCCTTACCTACACACCCTACCTACGTTACCTGTACACAACCTTATCTACACGAGTGGCTCATATCTTCACCTAACCAGCCATTGACTGCCATTTTAGCCCAACTTCAGGAACCGTGTCGCAACATTTGAGCTCACCAAGTTTACCTGCTAAACTCCGGCAAGGACCTGCCGTTGCGCCACCAGCCAGCCCCTCCCAGCACTGCCCGCACCGCTGACTTCTACCACAACCCCGTGACTTGGAGCCCAACTTCCGGCCGCATCGCAGCGTGCCTCGCTGACACTACCGCACAGGGCGCGGGACGGGACACGGACAACCAATTAGATGCCGACAGAGGCGTCATTACTCTTCCGCCGGCCGTCTGTCGGAGACGCCAACACACTCAAATTGTATGCAAATGAAGAGGTGTTTGTTTAGGCGGCGCTGTTTGTTGTGACGCCGCCGTGCTGAGCTTGGACGTCCAATAAGCGCGCAGTCCCGCCACTGACAGGTCTGGGATCTAATTTGTGGTCGTCGTTCTGTTCTGGAATGCCGAATTACTATACACTGCTCACTTCCAAGAGCCCATTAAATCGGTGCTCTGACGGCATAGATCAACGGGATTTACTGGTTCTTCGACTCAGTCCTCGTCCTCGCATTCGATGGGATAGGATGGAGCCGAAAGGCTGCTCTAGTGCGGAGTTCATTAGCAACGGAAGGACATTTTTTAAAAAAATATTATATTTTTGGGTGAGCATGGATTAGATGTAAACAAATGTGTACTATACCTCATTCCACTCCAAGTTTTCGGCCGAAGCGCTTTAATAACCAGTAAGGCGCCGTAGTTGGCGATGAACGAGCGAGCGCGAAGGAAATATATGGTGAATTTCAACTCGATCGGGCAAGTAGTTTCTGAGATACAACAAAGGGTGCGCACGTTCGCACGTGCAGAGGCACCCCACCCGTGACTTGTGGGAAAGAGGCGGCTGAGAGGCCCCTAACCACACACCTAATTTGAACACAATCGGCTCAGCCGTTCCTGAGATATATAATAGGGGTGTGCACGTGCAGACGCACCCCATCCCTGACTTGTGGGAAGGCGGCGGCTGAGAGTTCACTAACCACACACCAAATTCGAACACAATCGGCTTAGCCGAGCCGTTCCTGAGATATATAATAGGTGTGTGCACGTGCGCACGTGCAGGGGCACCCACCCCTAACTTGTGGGACAGTGGCGGTTGAGAGGTCCCGAACCACACACCAAATTTGAACGCAATCGGCTCAGCCGTTCCTAAGATATAGAATAGGGGTGTGCACGTGCGCACGTGCAGTGGCACCCCACCCCTGACTTGTGGGAAAACGGGGGCTGAGGGTTCCCTAACCATACACCAAATTTGCACACAATCGGCCCAGCCGTTGCGGAGTTATTGCGACAAAACACTTTGCAACACCCCTCACGCTGCACGCGCCACGCGCAGTGGTAGTCACCCACATGAGTCGGATCTGGTCTCAAACAGGGTAGGGTGGATGGGGTTACTCAGCAAGGAAGACCGCTTGTCAATCGTACGTTCGGTTGCAGAGATATGAGCTTCTGAAAAGCGTCGCCACGGGCCGGGTCGGGCCGGGTTGGGCCGCTCGTATTCAGATATTTTCCATATACCACGGAAGGACGAGCGAGCGTTCGCGCTCGCTCGTAATAACGGCACGCGCAAAAATATCACGAGGAATTTTAGGTTCAATTGCAAAATGCAAATGAAATGCAAATGGGGCACCACAATCAATTTCCCACCGATAGAGGCGCTGATGATCAACTGCTACCAAGCGGACCGGCGTCTGTGCGTCAGAGTATAGGGCGCATTGTTTACGGCGGAGTTTTGAAGGGGTTAGAGTGGTACAGATGTGTTCAAACTTATACAAAATGTTGGTGTCTATGAGTGTATTCGAAACCTGAAAGCATTTCTCACTGAGGTTAATCGCTTGACCTCGGAAGATCAAAGAGTGCCCGCGAGGAATGGGGCACCACATATTGGGTACCGCATAACGTTTTCCCTAAAGTACTTACCGTAGTCGTTTCAACGGCTAAATATTCCCGCGAGCCTATAGATGATGCACAAAGTGTGATATAACCACCCCTATTCACCGTTTGACCTCAGGTCACTTGGAAAGGCGCTAATATCCGTTTAACGAGCCGTCCAAATACGTATTCGTTGTTTACCGGCCGATTGTGTTCAAACTTATACGACATGTTGGTGTCAATGAGTGTATTCGACCCCTGCAATAATTCTATCGGGTACCGTATAACTTTTCCCTAAAGTACTTATGGAAGTCGTTTCAACGGCTAAATATTCCCACTAGCTTGCAGACGGTTCACGACGAGTGATCTGACCGCCCCTGATCACCGGTTGACCTCAGGTCACAACATAAGTTACCATTATGACCTATGAAAGAATGAAGGTGTCCCGCATAATGTCTTTCCAAAATTCATTTAGAGAAAGCATTCTACCACCATCGCCTTCCCTTTAACCCACCAAGTGTCCTAGCATTGGGAAATTTGGATGGGAACGACACCCCATGGATACTATTTTTCCACTCTTTTTCCTGAGTTTTACTGTTAATTTTCCACTCCTTATTTTATAATGTATTAGATAATTGGAACCCTGATACTGATATATGGATGTAATGATAGGGACAGCCTGTGGTGTGGACTGGAGGGAAAGACAGGTAAGAATGATTGGCAGTGTCTCAAAGTTTCATTTTTGCTTGGGTGTCAGAATGGAAAATGCAAGCCAAAAAGACCATGAGAGTGGAAACTTCTGTACAAAATGGCACAATATTGGTTTGTTTTGAACATGAAAAGCAGTAGTTTTTGTTGAAATCATGTATTTTTAGTCAATATTTTTGTTGTTGTCAGAAGCAACATAAAAATCCATAATTTGGGAGTGGGAAATTCACTCCTAAAATGGGGGGATTACAAAATTATTACCTTTTGGGTGTCATTTCCCACAACAAATCAACACATTTTGGTACACTGAATTGGCATAGGTAATAACTAATTCTGGTGAGCTGGTAATTGGGCATTGATAACGCCGATGTCATGTTTTCCCACTCTATATGCTTATTTTTAGCCAGAATTTCCCACTTCGCATCCCAGCTCCAAAGCAATCCTAGGACCCTGAACCCACCAAAGGTAAGTTTGAACACAATCGGTCGGTAAACAACGAATACGTATTTGGACGGCTCGTTAAATCGATATTAGAGCTTTTCCAGGTGACCTGAGGTCAAACAGTGACCTTGAAGGGTAATTTGCGTTTCAGCAAAAGCCTTGCGCAAAAGCCTTGCGTTTTGCACCATCTATAGGCTGGTGGTAATGTTTAGCCGTTGAAACGACTTCGTTAAGTACTTTAAAGAAAAAGTTATGCGGTACACACGATTTGACATCGCAGGCACTCTTTGACCTCCTGAGGTCAAACGACTGACCTCAGCAATAAATACTTTCAGAGTTCGAATACACTCATAGACACCAACATTTTGTATAAGTTTGAACACAATCGGCCGGTAAACAACGAATAAGCATGTGGACGACTCGTTAAATGGATATTAGCGCCTTTCCAGGTGACCTGAGGTCAAACGGTGACCTGAATAGGTCAAGTCTTGCGTTGTGCACCTTCGGTGGGATAAAGGGAATGCGATGGTAGTAGAATGGGTTCTCTAAGTGATTTTTGGGGAAATATGCGGTACCCTGTCATTATCCTATAGGTCATAATGGTAACTTATGCTGTGCCCTGAGGTCAACCGGTGACCAGGGGCGGTAAGATCACTCGTTGTGCACCGTCTATAGGCTGGTGGGAATATTTAGCCGTTGGAACGACTTTAATAAGTACTTTAGGAAACAAGTTATGCGATGCCCGATATTTGACCTCGCGGGCACTCTTTGACCTAACGAGTAGAGCCCTTCATGGGACACATTTTCAGCCCCACATCCCATTCCAGCCCATTCAGCCAGACCCAAACCCGTTCCAATCCAAATCCAAATCCGAATTCATAATTGATGGGGCTCCCATTCCCACCCGTTTCAGCATATTTCACTTTTTGTGGTGCTAAAAAAATGATATGGTCTGTACCAAACCCGTTCCAACCCGTTACATTTCCAAAAATGGCCCCATTCCCACCCATTTCCATCCCGTTCCATGAGTCCCATGGGGATTCCCATTCCATGAAGGGCTCTACTCCCGAGGTCAAATAATTGATTTCTGCGAGACATGCTTTCAGGTTTCGAATACACTCATAGACACCAACATTCCGTACAAGTTTGAACACATCTGTACCACTCTAACTCCTTCAAAACTCCGCCGTAATCAATGCGCCCTACACTCTCGACGCACAGCCGCCGGTCCGCTTGGTAGCAGTTGATCATCAGGGCCATCTACAATAACTTCAATTGTGGTGCTCCATTGCTGAAAGCGCTTCGGCCGCAAACTTGGGGTGGAACGAGGTATAGCATTTATATTTTCTTTTTCAATTTGTGGCGTTCCAGATGAAGGCGTCATTGAAGGAAGATTTTCAGCTGAGGATGAAACGGTACGGCACCATTTCAAATTATGCTGCATCCGGAACATCTGAAACAGGTCACGGTCGCCGTCTGATGTACACAGCGTGACTCAGCGTGACTCCGTGACACAGCGTGACTCAGGTGGTCATCAGGCGTGAAACGGCACGGCACCATTTCAAATTATGCCGCATCCGGAACATCTGAAACAGGTCACGGCCGCCGTCTGATGTACACAGCGTGACTCAGTGAGACAGCGTGACTCAGTGAGACAGCGTGACTTCGTGAGACAGCGTGACCCCGTGACACAGCGTGACTCCGTGATACAGCGTGACTCCATGAGACAGCGTGACTCCATGAGACAGCGTGACTCCGTGAGACAGCGTGACTCCGTGAGACAGCGTGACTCCGTCCCCGACAGCCGAACCGTCTGATCGTCACGACATGACTGTCTTCACGACCGCGGTCTGATCGCCACGGTACGGCTCCGTCCCCGACAGCCGCCATATCGGCCCATCACGGTTATGTTCACTGCGGCTCCGTCCGTCCGTCTGTCTGTCTGTCTAAAGAACACGGCGCCGTTCACATCCAAGCTGCAGACAATGGCCCATCGCGATCGCAGCGGTGATAACATTAACTTCTCCGGCAACGCCTCGGCCCCATCTGTCAACAATGCCGCCACGGCGCCGGGCCGCACTCTCTATCGACTTCCGTCGGAGCGGCGGCAGCCGGCCCGCCGCCTGCTGCCCACCCTCCGATATATCGCCGCACCGGCCGGACGATCAGTTGCCGATTCGGCGGGCGTGGCCGGGGCGGAGCGCGGCTCCGTCTTTGGGCGGCGGGCCGGCGCGGCGGCGGGCCGGCGGGCTGCTCAGCGGTGGCAGGGCGGTCGGTCGGGGCCGGCGGGTCCGGTGGGTGCGCGGTGGCCCGTGTCAGGACCGGCTCTCCGCGAAGGACCTGACACGGCCGGCTTGTGTGCCGCCAGTCAGCTTTCATTAGGCGCAGCAGTCCGCGGCGGCAGCGGCCAGGCACGTCACAGGCGAGACCAGGCGCTGACGGCAGCTAGGCGCCGCCCCCTCGCATGGGTGAAAGAGAGGGGGCACTGCTGGTGCCCCGGGGACACCGGATATCGGGCTTGTTCTGACGAGAGCTGGGGAAGGGAAAGGAAAGGAGAGGGAGAGAGATGGGGGGGGAGGAGAAAATAAGGAAAGGGGAGTGGAGGGGAGGGAGAGTTGAGGAGAGGGATTAGCACAATTGATGGTAAAATGGTCTGATATTTTTCCTTTTGAGAGCCGAAACGCCTATTTGTATAATGTTTTTGTGAAAAGTTGAATTAGTTTCCCTTGGAAACTAAAACTGGGAAATTATCTTCCATTGGAAAATGATTTGACCTGTTCCCTTTTCCATCGAATTTTCCTTTTCAATTAATCCGTCTATTTGTATTGATTATGTTGTGCTTTAGTTCTGTGTTCTCATTAGGAAGAGCAAACGTGGCCAACATTTGCTACTTCATGTAATTGAAATATCAATAAAAAAATACGTGGCCGAAAATATTAGATGTTACCACTTGAATGGATGCAATACACTCTGAAACTACTTAATTCATCTATAACGCCCGTTGAGATTCATCTCGATCGAGGTAAATAGTGCTATGAATACAATGCCGCTTGTTGTGAGTTTTTAGACGTCGATGAGTTGGCAGATCAAGATGTCTCGGAGTTTGTAGACGTCAGCGGTATGTTAACTGAGTACATAATATATATTGCAATGAAGGCCAGCTTGAAAGATGAAGCATATAATCTCTCCCGAGGTAGTTTTCCCCAAACTGAAACTGCCGTTTTGATTAACAAATGTCTGAATTTTGAAGCGTGTACCACAAAGAAAACAACATCAATCTTACATCTCCTCATTACTGTCATGCACAGGCCTCCAAGGTCACGGGGATATCAAGACAGGGAAGACCATGGCAGACTGGCATATACCGAGGGCACAATGTTCTGTTCCTCTGTTGTAAATTGGTTTTATTTTATCCCTGTTGCCATCTCATTTTTAGCGACGACTCTCGAATGCTAAACGCGACGTTTCCGTGGTTCCAAATTAATACCTTTGTGCTTGATTCCGGAGTTGTGGGATACTGCGAGCGGTGCGGCGCTACAGACCCGGCTTCAATCGTGCCCAGGCGGGTGATCAAGGCAGCGCCCATTACATTCATCCTCGCCTTCCTTTTATCTCTGAAGCGAGTAGTCTGAATTCAAACTCTGTTAACCCGTCAGTCTGTCAGTATGTCAGTCTGTCAGTCTGCCTGTCTGCCTGTCTGCCTGTCTGTCTGTCTGTCTGTCTGTCTGTCTGTCTGTCTGTCTGTCTGTCTGTCTGTCTGTCTGTCTGTCTGTCTGTCTGTCTGTCTGTCTGTCTGTCTGTCTGTCTGTCTGTCTGTCTGTCTGTCTGTCTGTCTGTCTGTCTGTCTGTCTGTCTGTCTGTCTGTCTGTCTGTCTGTCTGTCTGTCTGTCTGTCTGTCTGTCTGTCTGTCTGTCTGTCTGTCTGTCTGTCTGTCTGTCTGTCTGTCTGTCTGTCTGTCTGTCTGTCTGTCTGTCTGTCTGTCTGTCTGTCTGTCTGTCTGTCTGTCTGTCTGTCTGTCTGTCTGTCTGTCTGTCTGTCTGTCTGTCTGTCTGTCTGTCTGTCTGTCTGTCTGTCTGTCTGTCTGTCTGTCTGTCTGTCTGTCTGTCTGTCTGTCTGTCTGTCTGTCTGTCTGTCTGTCTGTCTGTCTGTCTGTCTGTCTGTCTGTCTGTCTGTCTGTCTGTCTGTCTGTCTGTCTCTGACATACTTTGTTCTTCCCTTCCTCCCCTCTCTCCATTCATCCACTCTCTCCCACTCCCGTCTCTGCCTGACCGCTGCGCGGGTCGGCCGCCCCCCGGCTGCGCCGACGCGACGTGGGTCGACGCTGCCTCTCTGCCCCCCCCCGCCCCCCGCCCCCCGCCGCGGGCGGCAGAGGGTCGCCGTCTCGTCGGCGCGTCAGTCGGTTGAGTGTGTTGAGTTGAGTGGTGGAGGCCACGGCGCCTCGGTTCGGACCCAGGGGCCTGAGCGGCGGTCCGCGGGGAGTGCTCACGGCCGCCGCGGAGAGAGAAAGAGAGATAAAGAGAGAGAGAGAGAGATAGAGAAGAGTGATCGGCGGCAGCGAGCCACCGATTGCCGGCCCCTGGTGACAGCACGGTGACGAGTGAACAGGGAGACGAGAAGGCAACCAGATCAGTGACCTGGAGTGACCTGAGGTGACCTGACGTGACCTGAGTTGATCGAGGTGACCTGAGTTGACCTGAGGTGACCTGACGTCACCTGAGTTGATCGAGGTGACCTAAGTTGACCTGAGGTGACCTGACGTCACCTGAGTTGATCGAGGTGACCTGATTTGACCTGAGGTGACCTGACGGGACCTGAGTTGATCGAGGTGACCTGATTTGACCTGAGGTGACCTGGTGATGTGACTGCAGCCTGTACGGGTTGGAGCAGACCTCTGCTGGTTACTGCTAGTTGGCTGCTGGAAGGCTGCTGGCGGGCTGGAGCAGACCTCTGCTGGTTACTGCTAGTTGGCTGCTGGCAGGCTGCTGGCGGGCTGGAGCAGACCTCTGCTGGTTACTGCTAGTTGGCTGCTGGCAGGCTGCTGGCGGGCTGGAGCAGACCTCTGCTGGTTACTGCTAGTTGGCTGCTGGCAGGCTGCTGGCGGGCTGGAGCAGACTTCTGCTGGTTGGCTGCTGGCAGGGTGTCGGTGACCCCTGTGATTATCAGGGGTGTCAGATACAACTCGGAGCTGAGACATCGGAGCTGAGCTAGAGCTGAGCCAGTGAGACATCGGTGAGCCTCCTTTTCGCCGCGCTATTAGTGAGACGCTGAGCTCTGCTGACCGAGAGCAGCTGAGCTGCATAGAGCCTAATTGAACTAAGCTGAGCTGAGCGGGGCTGAGCCGAGTTTGGCTGTGCTAGTGACGCATCTCTGCGATCCGCGGCGTCCTGTGCAGTGTGTCAGCGGATCGCGGCATCTAGCTGCCCCTGCTCGGCGCTGCGGCGCCCGCGGCTGACCATGCACTGCTCAGATCGCGGCCGACCGAACACAATCGCCATACCGCTGGCGCTGGCACTCATTCTGCTCTGCATAATCGGAACAAAAGGTAAGCCGGCCGCCGACGCCCTGAGTAGGCGCTGGGCCAGCGCCGCCGGCTGACGAGCACCAGGGGCGTAACCACCAGCTCAAAGTTACTGGGTACACTGGCTGACCACAAACGCTCAGTCCTGTCCTAAAAGTCACCCCCCCTTTCCCCAAACAAAAACAAACTACACGAATTTAAACCACTTCAATTTCTAGTGCTGTGATTTTTTTTAACGTTTTCTATTGAACTTTGATTAATTTTAACTATATTATTTACAGCTGCATCATTGGGAACTGATGGGCTGTCGCGTCTCCCTAATGCCGATGGCACAGCCTACGTCAAAGCCTTATGTTGTTGTAGTTGCGCCCGTACCGGGGCGCCCGGCTCCAGCGGCAGCAGGGGCGCCTACAGGGGCGCCACGTCAAAAAATGACACTGCAAAAATTGACGTTGGAGGCGACATCACACGGTATTTGCTTGTACGGACGCTTATTGTCCGGTTTAGAGCGCACCGGTTCCGCTGCATGGGGTGGCATTTGCCTCTATAGGGGCGCCTAATGTTTGACTTTCAGGGCGCCTTTCCTGTCCCTAGGGCGTGACTTACTTCTAGAAATGATCATGGCCCAATGTCCAAGGGCGCCTGTACTGTGGGGGGGGGGGGGGGGGAGGGGGAATTGCATCTTAAAGGGAAATATTCACCTTTTGATTGTTTTAGCTGCCTGCATTTTTCTGTGACACATGTATGTATCAAATTGATCGTGCCACAATTTAAAAGTGAAATAACAAGTTTTGATATCTAAAAAATAGACTTTTTTATTTTTTAAAGAAAAAATATGTTCTTACATATGGTGACGGACAGTATGATCCATCACTATCTCTGGTTTAAATGTTGATTTGTAAACAAGTCATAGGGAAGTGCGCCAAGAAGCGTGATAACGTCCCTGATTGGTCAATGAAACAAATCGCCGACACTAAATAGGTCACCATTGGGTGCATAAGTGAACTTCCGATTTAATTACCATTTTTTCAATGTTAGTTTTTTTTTGGAGGGAAAGGGTTCTTTTTCATGAAAAGCTAAATAAAGCACAGTGTTATATACAGCCAGAGACAAAACAAAACAAAACTCCTAATGTTGAAAATAATTTTTTTTTTATCTCTAAAAATTGAGGGTCGCAACCACTAACTAGGCCGCCGTTGGGTGCATAAGTTAACTGCTAATTTGGTTACCTTTTTATTCAATGTTTGTGGATTGTTACGGATATAATCGCAACAGACACAATAGACAGATAGGGCGCACAATCACAATAGACATATATTTTTCACACAATGTTGTAAAAAAAACATTACAAGAGAAGCCCGGAATTCGATGGGAACCGAAATTCGTCACCAAGTACTTGAGAGTACCGACCATTATAAGCGTGGATCGCTTATCAACTTTAACTTGAAATATCCTTCAGTAGGAATGTTTATATGCAAAATGTGATCAATTTACAATTTATTTGGTTTCGTCTGTCGATTTCAAGTGAAAACTTCATTTTTGTAGGAAAATGTGAATTTCCCCTCCCCTTACAAAACGTATGTGGAAGGGGGGCGCCTTCGGCGCCGGCCAAAAATGGTACGGAGTACCGCACGTAGAGGCGACTACGCCCATGGGTGACTATTGCCCGGTAAATCGGCGCCAAAGGGAGGGGCAATGGAATGACACTCGAATGAATGCTCGTGGAACGACTCAATGGCCCGGAGAGGCACCCTTGCCTTCGGTCCGGAGGGCGCCTTGCCAGAACACATTGGTACCCACAC
This sequence comes from Chirona hameri, assembly GCA_036785665.1. Taxonomy (NCBI): domain Eukaryota; kingdom Metazoa; phylum Arthropoda; class Thecostraca; order Balanomorpha; family Balanidae; genus Chirona; species Chirona hameri. Next base: position 55,727 of record JAXIVJ010005293.1, on the reverse strand, counting down.
AGTTTGAGGCCATCCTAAATGAATAGTCTCTATATGAGATGTAAAGATTGACCTAATGAGTGATGGGTATGTAGGTAGTCCCAGGTATAAGGTAGCCAATAACAACATACTGCACAGAAGGTTATGCAGTTATTTGTACATAGCCTGTTTTCCTATCTTAATCAATAACAGTCTTTACATTTTTCAATCCAGCACATTCTATATCAATGCAAATTGAACGCACCTACGTTTGGTTGTTACCAAATTTAAAGGTATCCTTGATATCATTTTTATATTTGAAGACAAAGAACTTTTGTTTTCACTTTTGTATTCCTATCGACTTCTCGGCACATTTGAAACTAAATAAACGCAAGTTGGAATCTTCAATTTTTACTGGGTACAGTACCCAGTACAATTTGGGGTTTTGAATTGTACTGGGTACAGAGTACCCGGTGTACCCAGTGGTGGTTACGCCCGGCCCCCAACGGAGAGGATTTGGTAGCGTCACGTGACATGACGTCACGTGGGCTTGAAGTTTTCCCTTCACCATTGACTTAACACGTAAACTGACCCAACTTATGACCTCAAAATTTCGGTCGCCGGGTGATAAATAGAATGCGTTTTTGGCACAGCTGTTAAGTTCGTTTTCTTCTGTTTATGAGAATGCCCACTTTTAGGCATAAAGAGTGTTTGAAATGCGCCTAAATATTGGTCAAAGGTATGCATGTTAACCATCGCCCTGGTGGCGTGGGGGTCATTTTGACCCCCGCACTGTATATATCAATATTGGAAATAGCGAGAAAACGGCAGCGCGCAGCGACACTACATTTGGCACAGCTGATCGGGCATTAATTATCAACATTTTGTGAAAGTTTTAACTGCAGGTCATCTCAGATCAGGTCACCAGGTTACGTCAAGTGATCTTATCTCCAAAAATGTTTGCGGTCGTGCCAAAGCCAGTGTTTGTCCGAGAGATTTGAAACTTTCAGGATTGCATAAGACCATACGTACCTACAATTCGTTTATCTCGGATTTGTTGTATCAGTGACTTAAGGTCATGTCAATTTCGTGACCTCCCATTATAAGTAAATGGGAAAATATACACATGCTTCCTATTCATATAAAATGCATTAGATCAGGCCAATTCTTTAAGAACATACTATTTCAGCTCATTATTGATGACTCTGGTGCAATTGTTGCTTTGTGACCTTTGCAAGGTCAGCTGAGGTCATCTCAGGTCACTGGTACTTTTTGCCAATAACTCTTGATATAATAAAGATAGAGACGTGCAAACGACACCACTGTGTTTTCTCGTCGAGTTGCTTCGCCCCATATGCAATATGATCTACCTGGGTCACCAAATAACCTTGACCTGATGTCAAATTTTGAAGTTAACCTAACTAGGTCACCATTACTATGGTTCGAAGCGCCTTGACGAGACAAACACGATAGTGTTAAAATCATTGTTATATGTCTAACCAATACAACGGTATTTATGAAAGCGTTTTGGAGAAAACAATGCCTTCATGAACTTTGGTGACCTCTGGGGCCTAAACTATTGACCACCTGAGCCAAACCATACCTGCAGAAACGTCGAATGGCCTTGCTAAGAGCTTTCAAACGCTTTGTCTGCGTCTTTCTAGCCCTTTAGTTTTCTAGTTACAGGCAGACTGGTTATTGTTTCAACTTTTTTGGAACGATTCAATCATGATTCATTTTGGAATCTGAATGATTCAATCACCGTTGGGTTCAAGATTTTCTTTTAGAATTGTTTCTTTCTGATTGAAAGAATTAAAAAAATATTTTAATCGATTCACGTTTGATTCAACATTTAAATATATGTGGTGAATGTATGTCAAATAAATACAAATGGAAACATACATATATATATGCTCATTAAAACAATGTTACCATACTATTTAAGTATAAATGAATGCAGCCACTGGGACTGCAATCTGCATGTATTTGCCCAATTTACCGGTGTAATTGAATCGTTAAGAATTTTTAAATATTTTTATTCAATCAGCCTCGATTTGATGCAGGGTTTGATGCAATCACAATTCATGAATCAAAAGATCTGGTGGTGAATATTTGTGTTTTATTCAAGGCATTTTGATTAAACGATTCCAATCGACTAAATCAGCGTCGAATAAATAACCAGTCTGGTTAGAGGGGGAATTTACCCCCCCCCCCCCACCACAACAATATAATGAACACATTATGTTGTGTTCCTGAGGAATAGGGTACTGAACACATTCACATTCACAAACACATACACATTCATTCTATTAATTCAAACACATGCACATGCATGTAGATTGTAGGTGGGAACACGTTCACATTCACAAATACATACACATTCATTCTATTCATTCAAACACATACACGTGCATCTAGGTGGGAACACAATTTATAACACACATGTGGAAAGATCAGAATGGAGAATATCACATCAGTAATGATTTGAGTAGCAGCTAGTACATGTTTGTAAGAAATATGGAAATCACAATGGCTCAAATCACAGATGCTCAAAATGGTTGATGAATGTGGATAGCTGTTGGTGTCAGAATGTAAGTGCCAGAGTGGCACTTAGCAGTAAATGGTAGTCATAGCACACATTAATTGTAACCAGGATAATACATTAACTGATAATCTCCTTATATACAGGAATAAAAAACTATGGATAGCTTAAATCCTCCTCCAATATATTATAGAATGGTTATCCTTTCCACCCAAGGATGCGCTCAGGCTAATATCGTGTATCATACATACTTGATACAATAATAGGTACAATATCAGAACAAGTATTTCTGCTGTTTTTTTTGTGTGTTTATTCTTCATAGACACTATATACTAACCAATCACAGTCCTCACTCAATTCCTCAACACATTTGAGTTGAGGATCTATCAGCACGGTAGGAAATTCGTATGATTGAAACTTGCCAAGTCATTGTTGTGGAGTTTACAAAATAATCCCGCTCGAACCATCGAACCATAAACGCCTATGTTTTGAAATGTAACTGAGTCATGGGTAAACTGACAAGCGACAACTGTAAGAATTCCGAAAACAAATATTTTGGCGTTAGCAAACAAAGTGAATTGTGATCTGTTGTTGAATTAACATTATTCAAGTACCTATCAACATGTGAATTTGTGATGCAAACTGCCAGTGTTTCAAGAATAAACAGTCAACTCATCATATTCATTTATTGACCAAGCCTGAAGCCACACTTCTTATTGATACTTCTTCAGTTGGTCATTACAAATAGGACATTCAAAACAATAGATGATTGACACTGCAAACATACATTCAAAGTTTATTCACATTGTATGATAATGTTTCACCTATTAGTCTCCTATAAGAGGCGAAGCAATTACATGTTAGACATCTAATTTATGTATTGAGAAAACAAAAATGAAGCCATTTCAGATAAAGTTATTCTTCCAGTCTTCGGATTCATCAATTCTGACTTCAAATACCGTAGTTTCAAGCGCAATTCTTGTTTTCTCATCTATATTATCTTTAATACTCCTTGCACCTTCCCAACCGGGTATAGTTCAACATTCATGACTATGTTTCACTATTGTTTTGGGTTTCCGATATTGCAAATATTTCCTGTGCTCCATTAGCCTTGTGTTCAAACTTCTTCCGACTTCCAGTTTCACCATATGGCTTTGTACATCTCTTGCATGGTATCTTGTAGACAAGCCTATGAAGCTTTCTTTTATAATTTATCCTGTTCTTCCCAGTCTTACTTGTTACCTACCATCACATTAGCATGTTTCAGAAAATGTGCAATCGTATCAAAATGTCTGGATTGCGGAACAACTGGAAAGCTAAGTATCAGTACGAAATACGTCTTGGTTAATACATTATTATGAGGAGTTGACTGTGTATATATGTCAATATGAATGTTAACAACTTCAAGACGTTAGCATGAATTAATTCAAGCAGCGCAACCTCGTGCCCACAACGTAAGACGCTCCCGAGCGAATGGCAAAACGCAGGTAAACAACGCAGTTTAACAAACGTCTCTCCAGCGCCAGAAATGTCTCAATATTAGTTATTACTGCCATATTACTATTTATTAGTAATATGGCAGTTAGTTATTACTGGCTTGATTCAAACCTCCGACCTACCTGTTAGTTATAGTTACCTTGGTTACGCCTATGACGAGGGCCCACCGTCAGCGCCACCCCGCACCGGCCGGCGGCGGCGGCGGCGGTACCGGCTGCCACCAGTCCCAAGTGCGCCCCCATCTGTGGCCGATTCAGGGGCGCAGCGGAGACGGTCGCCTCCCAGACGTCGAATGCATCACGCGCCGCTGAGGCATGGGCGCATCAATCACCGACCGGCATTCAATTTCGTACAGCATAAGTCCGGCAGAGGAAATTCAATGGGTCTCCGGGCGATGTTGTTTGGACGCTGGCGCGGGGGTGGGCGGCTCAACTGGATTAAATTCGGACCCGCGGACTGACGAGAATTTCAAGATACATCGCAATCTCGGATACAAATCTAATTAGCTGACATGGTAAATGACACGTGAACGAAACATGTGTTCGAACCGAAATTGATATGTCAATTATGTCTTTGCCTTTGACGGGACCGGTACGAAATGCGACAGTGATCACGGGGCTCGACAAATATTTGATGTAGATCGAGGAACACTTGCTACAGGCTTAAATCAGATATTCTGGTGGCTGAAAAATATTAAAGGGATATTGTCACCTCCGGAAGATTTCTAAAAAGAAACTTAAATGAATGGTGGGGATCAACAATCATGTATGCTCAAGCTCAAACTTGCTCCTGCAGCACCTAAAGCAGTGTATCGGCATTTTGTTTCTTCTGACTCCAAAACATTGGTCCCAGCTGTGCTCAGTACTAGATTCATGATGGCTGCTCTCATCCAGTTTGCCCGCCACAAATAGCAGCCCGCCCAAAGCCGAAGCGTACGAATTCGCCGAGACTTGATCTTGAAAAGTCTGTCTGTGTTATAAGATATTGGTCACAAATCTCCTACGGCCCAAAAGTCGAGCCATAGCCATCCTTGATGTTTTATTATGAAAGCGGCTAAGGTTGTTGAAAATATAATTAACTGCATGCGCTTTTTTTATTGTAAAGTGCACTGACGGAATAGTGATGTTGAGTTTGCAATATTCAAAAGAAAATCATAGTCCACACAGAAGTGATTCTAAATAGTGATAAGGCGACTCCAATTTTACGAATGTGTGCCAATCATGAGCGGTACGATTACAAAAAATATATAATGGGGGGAGTTTCGGGAACCAAATTTTGAAGGTGAAATTGGACACGCTTAATCTACCGATACACACCAAAAACTCCATATTGGCCGGCGAGGTGGCAATATATCCGTTTAAGGTGCAGTTTTGTCATGATGAGGGTCGGCTCAGGGATCAGGGATCAGATCAGAACAATATTACGTCTGTTGAGCTTTGCTGAATGCCATTTTCGTATTTCCTCCTTTTGTATTGTACACATGGATTTTGTAACAAATGATAACGATACATTTTACATTTCTTTGATCACGGATGCGTCAAAGTATTTAATATAGTTTATAGAGTTTCAGTAAAATCGTAATGCCCGTAGATATCATGACATTCGTATAACCTTTGCAATTGGTGGTAGTCATTGAGTCTAGCCTTTGCTTAAGATATGATTTGAAGACACCAAAAGACACCAAATATTCAAATAGCATGCATTTTCCTGAGACCTATCACACTACCCAATGAATATCCCCCGTAATTAATATCCCTCCGCATGATCACGTGACACCACGTGATCCCACCACCGTGTGAGGCTCCGTGTCGCATATCAGAACGGTGCTCGCTAACATGATCACGTGACACCACGTGATCCCACCACCGTGTGAGGCTCCGTGTCGCATATCAGAACGGTGCTCGCTAAAATGATCACGTGACACCACGTGATCCCACCACCGTGTGAGGCTCCGTGTCGCATATCAGAACGGTGCTCGCTAACGCTAAGGGCCGGCTGTTTAGCACACAGCACCTACAAGTCTTGTGGACCGACGCATTTTTCCAATAATTTATTTTATAAGTATATACACGTATGCACGAAGTAAATTTTGATAATTTATTTTAATTTTAGAACACATGAATATTTTGAACAAGTGAAGCGTATTGCTGTGCAACTCCAAACGTATAACATATTGTAGAAGGTGATGCTTGCCGAATGTATAGATGCCACCAGCCAATACATTGCTCAGTTTTCGGCAGTTATGCTGTCCAAATCGCTTGTGAACCTTGCAAATACAGTAAAGGTGAAGATAAAACCCACGGGGTTGAAGGACGGTGGCGCACCACACTGTCGGCGTCAAAGTTGCCACTGTTTAATTTCATCTATCATATGACACTGTCGGCGTCAAAGTTGCTACTGTTTAATTTCATCTATCATATGACACTGTCGGCGTCAAAGTTGCCACTGTTTAATTTCATCTATCATATGACACTGTCGGCGTCAAAGTTGCCACTGTTTAATTTCATCTATCATATGACACTGTCGGCGTCAAAGTTGCTACTGTTTAATTTCATCTATCATATGACACTGTCGGCGTCAAAGTTGCTACTGTTTAATTTCATCTATCATGTATTTCTCTAAAATTTTGATTTTGAGTCCCACCATTGTACATTTAGAATGTCAGCGCGTCACACATTAGCCATCCACTTATTCAATTTCAGCCATCCACAACCAAAGTTCGTGATTTGCGGAGCCTTCGATATTTGTGTGCTGTTTAGTACTTTGCCTCTTATAACACATTTGTAGTGTAAGTTCCAGACTAGCTAGACTAGCTATGATAAACGTGATAAGTTTCCGCAAAAATATCGAGAAGCCGTTTTGAGAAGCCTTTCAGATTTCTGATAGCATTTTGTTGTACTTCACTGGAAACTTTCAGGTCAACATGTGCTTTTGATCGATGATAAATTAATTACAGATTTGTTGACTATTTACGCGGATTTAACCCTGGAGGGGGGGGGCAAGAAATCTTCCCCCCCAGTTTTCGAGGATAGCGCAAAAACAGCGGCGCGCAGCGCCGCCGTTTTTTGAACACCTGTTCAACAATGAACTTCCCACATTATGTAACATTCTTGACCTTGGGTCATATCAGGTCAGGTCACTAGACCAGGTCACGTGATGACCTCAACTCCAAAACGTTTGCCGTAGCACCACAGCCACAGTTTTAGGCTGATCGGTTTCAATCTTTCAGGATTTCATAAAGTCATAGATACCAACAATTTTTTATCTCGGATTTCTAATATCGGTGACCTAAGGTCAAGTCAATTTCGTGACCGCCAACATTGTTTTGTCAATACCTATCGACATAATGAAGATAGAGAAGAGAAAATGGTACCAACGTGTTTGTCTCGTCCAGACACGTCTCCCAATATGCAACATGACCAAGTTGGGCCACCACTTGACCTAAACCTGGGGTCAAATTTCTCAGTTGACCTAACCCGGTGACCATGAACATGATGTGAAGTGCCTTGACGAGACAAACACGATGGCGTAAAAACTATAGCTTTATCTTTTTTATGTAAAAAGTTATTTGCGAAAAACTGTTTTGAAAAAAAATCACCTTTTTGACATTTGATGACCTCTGGAGCCTAAACTATTGACCTGAGCTCAATTCTGAGGCTATCTATGTCGATTGCATTTTTGCAAGGGCTTTCGATTGTTTTTTTTCGTTTGCTGTTAACTATCATAGTTCCCGAGATATTTGGGGGTGTTCGAAGTGAAGTCCTAAAACTTGAAAATCTGACCCTGGATGACCTCTGGTGACGTCAATATTGACCTGATAAAAAATGAACGGAATACTTTCGAAAGAGCTTGTCTCGAGCTATCTAACGTCGTTTTCAGCTTGTCACTACGTTGCGTGGTTTTCGAGATCAAAGGGGGGGGGGGCGAAATTCGCCCCGTCCCCCCCTCCAGGGCGTGTAATTATCAGAGGCCCTCCAGGGTGCGTGTTAAAGCAAGAATAGTGCTAACGATTGAAGTGATACCTATTAGTGCAAATTCTTCTAAATTCATTTTCAACTTTCCAAGCAAAGAGTTAGGGACATCTGTATGAACAATAGTGTTGGTGTCCGTATGAAACAATGACATGTTCAGAGTTTTGTCCTACATGACTTTCTCGGAGAGTCATGTAAGGCTAGTTTTGCGAATATTGGCATGACAGGGGATGGCTGACAGTTTCTTGCTCGCAGTGCAAAGCAATTGAAAGTATGAGTGATTGCGTATTGCGCGAGTTGCGAGTACCAGCTACTCGCGCATTATTTTGATGTGGAAGACGGCTTTGGCCATTTCGGTAGAATTGCCCTTTCTGTCGGTTTTCTGTGGCAAAAACAAAATACTGCAGTCTTTTAAATGCTTCTCGGAGCGTTCATGAGTGGAGACTGGAAAAGGGCATCTAAGTTTTCCTGCAAGATAGTTCAGGAAGCTATACTGCGCCTTAGGTTATGCATCACATTCTTTAGCCATTTACTTGACTAGTAGGGGTTAGTTCACCTTCACCTTCAGACGCTTCATTTAGCCTGTTGAATGTATGTGTTACAGCGTGTTCGCGAAATTCGTAAATCCGCGGAATACCTAGGCAGTCCGTGGAATACCTAGGCGGTCCGCAGACTCACAACAGCTCTGTGAATCCGCGGATTCATGGCCGTCATTCCGCGGATTGACAAGAGTCTGCAGGCAGTCCGCGGATAGCCTGTTGAGTCGCTGGACATCCGCGAATTGCCTAGGAAATCCGCAGACTATCGATTCATTCCAGTGATTCTGCGAATGCCCTAGTTATTTCGTGGAAATACTGGAGTAAAGCTCGCATCAAGTCAGAATGTCCAGTTATAATGGAACCATAGACATATAAATCAACCAGAACGGTCATGCCCTGGAGTATGCATCGGAAATACAGGGTAGGGGAAATCTTTTTTGCGACCCTTTTGCGAAGTTTTGGTTGTATTTTTTAGGATTTTTGTTTTTTAAAGCATATCCACGTATTGCTTTGGTGATATTGCGTGCTTAAATGGAAGTTCAGCGTGCTTATAGCATTCAACTGCTACTTTATCAAACTTGCATATTAATTGCTTTTTACCTAAATGCCTACCGTCTGCGATTTGGCCCGACCTTCTTCTACTGATCAGCTTCAAGGTTATTAAACCTGACACGATCTTGCACTTGATAACTTCATTTTTCATCTAAAATGGATGGAGGTTATGGTATAAAAAGTTTGTGCCGTTATTTCGAAATCATCAAAGGAGGGTGGGATACCCTCCCCCCCTTCATTCACCGTCAGTGCGGATGTCAATATAACATAACGTTCTTGTAACATATTTCATCATTCGGTCAACAAGTTGCTATCAACAGCAAAATACTGTAACACGGACAGTGGCATATGCCAAAACATATGTCATACATAACATAATTAATATGACAAACATATGGCATATGCCTGGTCCCAAAACATGTGTCGCAGTACTAAATATTGGGATTTCATTTTTTTGTGACCTTTAGTTACCTGACCTTGATCTGACCTCAAAGTATTGACCCAAAATTGGGTCAAACATAACAATGATTATAACCTTTGAAGTGTACGTGCAACACTCGACAGTAAACGTTTGTTGCATGATAATTCTACGTCACTAATTTATATTGACCTTTGTGATCTAACCTTGCCCTTGCCCATGCTTAATATCGGCCTGTTGCTCATACAGTACTATCTGCATACCTTTGGGAGCACTTGTGGTGACAATGGATCCGGCGCTTCGCTTTGTATGATATCTACAGCCAATAGCGCAAAATGAGTCGAATTTGACATTTGAACTGACCTTGATCAAATATTTGAACTTAAATTCGGAATTTTAAGTGCACTTTAGATTCGTATTGCTGAGATCTTTCGATCACCGCCTTTTGCGCCTCGATCTGACGATTGAGTCGGGAGATAGACGGGGGAATGCCCCCCCCCCCCCCCCCCAGTCAATGGAAGGTGGTTGGAGACCCCAGTCAATAGCGGGTTAACCGAGCTAACTAAAAAAAAACACGTTTCCTCCGGCATGGTGTTCTTATGACAACATCAGCGGTGTACAAATATAAATACGATTGGATATTCTCAAAGTTTAAAAGTAGCCGTAAAGAGGCAAACACATGTAGATTAAATTTTCCGTATCGTTTTTCTCAAGCACTGTTTCTCCGAAAGAGTCATTATAAACAAACATTCATTGTGTTTGAGGAATTAATTTTACTCCAGTGTTTCCACGAAATAACTAGGATATTCGCAGAATCACTGGAATAAATCGAGCTTTATTAATTGCACGTTATATATAACCATAAGGTTGTTCATATATAAATTCAAAATCATAAGAAGGTAACAAACAAAATAGTCGGCGGATTCCCTCGGCAATTTGCGGATGTCCATAGTCGACGCCATCTTCTCCATCCTGCAGGCTTTACTCAGCTTCATTCAGCTTCATTTCATTCAGCTTTGCTCAGCTTCATTTTAGTCTGCTATGGAACACTGGCGATCGATGCATTGGCTTTTCGGTTTCCTGAAGGGAATTAAAACAGAATCGTTTCATCGCTAGTAAGATGTCGAAACGTTATAAAAGTTAGTACATCTAATTCACTTGCAGACAGTGTAAAACTGCCAGATGCATGCTCGATATACATACACAGGTAGATAGGTAGGCTCAACGATTTTGTACGTTATTTATTGAGCTTTATTAATTGCACGTTATTCAAAATCGTAGAACGATGAGAAACATGTTTACATGTTTTTCAGAGTTCGAAGATTTCCACTGGGCCGTCGCTCGGAAAGTAGGAGGAGCTTTTTTTGTGTGTGTGTGCGTTTGTGTGTGTGTGTGTGTGTCTGTCCAACGGAGCATATTGGCACGTGGGGCCCAAACGGCTGGGCCAATTTTGACGCGGGTGGCACCGTTCGATGCGGCAACACTGCTGCGGACAGATGATGGTATTATTTTCGGGTAAATCGATGGCACGTGGCACGTGCCAAGTGCCAAAACGTGGGCGCCAACATTTATTTTTATTTTTCGCCTGCTCAGGTCACACGGTTGGTGACACATACTTGATACTCGCAGGTCACGTGCGCGATACACCGGCCCCAAATCCATTAATGGCTGCCGATGCTGAGGGGGGCAAAATAAACCCTGCAAGGGGTAAAACCAAATTACCATTTCGAAGGAGCGTGCCTCCGCCGTCAGCTGGTGCCGGCCGGCCGTGGATACTGTGCCACACAGCAGGATACTGTGCCGCACAGCACTGAGGCACGCCGCCCAGTGGCGGCTTGTGGTGACGTCACAGTCTGAGGTCACCGCAACGGCCAGTCAGCGGTGGCCTGGCCGGCTGAGACCAAGCTACGGAATTATCGCACGATTTTGACCCCAAGGCAATGCCCCGATCGCATGGCCGGCCTCCAGTTCAAAATCGTAGAACGATGAGAAACATGTTTACATGTTTTTCATAGTTCGAAGATTTCCACCGGGCTGTCGCTCGGAAAGTGGGAGGAGCTTGTTTGTGCGTGTGTGTGTGTGTGTGTGTGTGTGTGTGTGTGTGTGTGTGTGTGTGTGTGTGTGTGTGTGTGTGTGTGTGTGTGTGTGTGTGTGTGTGTGTGTGTGTGTGTGTGTGTGTGTGCATGTGTGTGTGTGTGTGTGTGTGTGTGTGTGTGTGTGTGTGTGTGTGTGTGTGTGTGTGTGTGTGTGTGTGTGTGTGTGTGTGTGTGTGTGTGTGTGTGTGTGTGTGTGTGTGTGTGTGTGTGTGTGTGTGTGTGTGTGTGTGTGTGTGTGTGTGTATCTGTCCAACGGAGCATATTGGCACGTGGAGCCCAAACGGCCGGGCCGATTTCGACGCTTGTGGCACCGGTCGATGCGGAAAAACGGGGCACAGCTGATGATACTATTGGCGGGTCAATAGATGGCACGTGGTACATGCCAAGTGCCAAACAGTTGGTGCAAATATTTTTTATTTATAAATTTTTGCCTCCTCAGGTCACACGGTTGGTGACACAGACTTGATACTCGCAGGTCACGTGCGCGATACAGCGGCCCAAAATCCATTAACGGGTGCCGATCCTGAGGGGGCAAAATAAACCCTCCAGGTGGTAAAATCAAATTACCATTTTGAAGGAGTGGACCTCCGCCGTCAGCTGGTGCCGGCCGGCCGTGGATACTGTGCCGCACAGCAGGATACTGTGCCGCACAGCACTGAGGCACGCCACCCAGTGGCGGCTTATGGTGACGTCACAGTCTGAGGTCACCGCAACGGCCAGTCGGCGGTGGCCTGGCCGGCTGGGCCCAAACTACGGAATCATCGTACGATTTTGACCCCAAGGCAATGCCCCGATCGCATTGCCGGCCTCTAGTATATAACCATAAGGTTGTTCACATATAAATTCAAAATCATAAGAAGTTATGCATTGCTCACGAGATGCATTTGTATGTCAGCATGTTGTGTGGGAGCTTTTAAGCCGCTTTTATCATAGGCAAGCTTTCCAAGTTAACGAGTAGCCCGAAGCACTTACGACTTCCAATGCCCGTATGGCAGAACGATAACTCCTCAAGTTAGTGAAGTGAAACGACGTCTCGAGTGCCACCGAGCGATTGGAGTGTTTGAGCAGCTTAAGCGGATCCTAAACTTAAACAATCTGTTCATCATATGGCGTGTCTTAAAAGTTAGCCAGCAAGCTTAGGGCAAATAACACATTTACATTACATTTTTTTTTTAATTGCTACTGTAACTGAATGTGCTTAAAAGGTATGAACGTGTGTACTCTCTGGTAATTCGCGGTGAGAAAGTTGCTCAGAGAAGTGAGAGGACTTCGAATAAATCCTCCCAAGGATTCAATATTGCTCTCAGGCCTTAACAGCATTCAAGGTACCATCACGAAATGTTAACTTCCTGCCTTTTGGCTAAGGGAGACCACAGAGTTTACCATTTTGTGACGTTACTTCCCTGAAATATCTCTGAATCTGCTTACGGGTGCACTGAAAATCTTTTTCACTCTTCATTTACTCTACTTACATCTCATACTCTCACAGTACTCTTCAGTTACTCCTAACCTACCCATCACTCCAGCTGATGGAACCCCATCTACCCTCCATGTACCCTCCATGTACCCAGCATATACACTAACCGGCGGGTAAACGCAGAGTAAGCTTTGTTCCCTCGACTTACTCTGAAAATACACATACGTTACTCTTGGGATACCCTACTGTTACCCCATACCAACCTTGTTGTTACTCTTTACACGACCTTGATTTACCCGCCACATACTATGTCTTAACACGTCAGTTACTTTGTGAATACTCTTGAGCTACTCTGATGGCAAGCAGAAACGCGTTGAAACGTGTCATGCAGACGCCATGCTGTGAGCCGTTGTGAACAGTGCATGGTGGACGGTGGTGCAGTGAGGTACTACACTGAGAGAAAAAATGACTCTGCTCTTCAAAAAGTAATGCAGAGCTCAACCTAAAATCACCCTACTATGCTGGGCATATCCCTTCTTATCTTCCCAGAACTCTCCCGAAACAAGAAATAGGCGTTCTCCAACGACTTCTTAAGAGTTCTCCTAGCGTCAATTGTGAAGCAAGAGTATTTTTAGAGTTCCTGTGGTAGCATCATGACAATTGGCTAGAGTTTTGTCAGAATCAAGATTCAGATCCTCTTACGATTCTTCGCCAGCGTTTACAAAACTCAAGTTAGACTCTTCCTTACCTCGAAGATTCACAGAAAACTCCCGAATTGACCAACGCGTCTGAGTTTTAGCAGTGTTTTAGCGGTATCAGACGACTGCATCGCCCGCCATGTTGATACAACACTCTTTGGCCGAGTGCGACGGAAGCGAACGCAAGCAAGGCGCTCTAAGAGAAGTTCGTGCTACGCATGGGAACCCAAGGTATAGTTGTGTGTTTATTTTGATTAGGCGCATTCGAGGTGTTTAATATATAGATATTGGGCATTTATGATTGCAAGAAGTGAAATTGCAGGTCTTGGCATTGCATTCTTTGTGAAACTAAGATGGCGAATGTAATGGAAAGGTTATAGGTAATCTTTACTCAAGGTAGGTGCCTAGGTACCTGTCAGGTGTGAGTACTTTGTTGGCCCCAAATTATAGATGCTTCTGCAAACCTAGGATAAAATAATGAAAAGGTTTTTGGTATTCTTTGAACAGCATGTAGGACCTCACATGCATTGGGCACCATACCAAAGGTAAAGATTACCCACCCCAAAAAATAAGTGAAGGCTATGTCCACCACTACCAGTCACTAACATGCTGTAGACAATATGTAGGTATCTACGGCCCAGGCGGAAAAGGTGCAGGGCAAGAAACGCAGTTTTCTATAGCTTTCGTCGAACACTTGTTTATGATTCGGCTAACGCATCAAGGTCAATATTTTAGAAATAGAGCTGTTTACCAATGACATCACTAGTTGGAAGTGGCTCCAACAGCTGACTGCGCTAATGTTAAAGGGAATAGTGAACCTTTAACATTCGCTTTTAACTGATATAGCCAGACTGGACATAAAAAACGACATACTTTCGATAGAGCTTGTCTCAAGCTATCTAATGCCATTTTTCGCTTGTCGCTACGTTGCGTTGTTTTCGAGATCTTAGGGGGGGGGGGGCTGAAATCACCCCCCCGGCCGTTCGTGTTTGGCGCAGACTCCCGGCCGTGCGCGTGTTAATAATAGTTTTTTTTTCCAGAGGATGATGCCGAGACTGTTCTCAGACTCCTTAGGGAGTATGACACAATCTGCACAGAAGATGCACTGCTGACGCGGCCGGTGGTCCTCACGTCGGAGACGACAGCGGAAGCGTCGTCATGGTTGAAGGGCCGCCTGTGGGGATCTGAATAGCGCTCTTCTTCTTTGAGTACTTGCGCACTATATCTTTAACCAGACAACTAAGAAAAGCACCAAAAACACCAACTGGATACTCAGACGCTACGTGCTAGACCTCTAGGCAGAAATGGAGCCGGATGATGTGGTGAAGCAGGAGATCGAAGCTCTGTTGTAGTTTGCAGAACTCTGTTCTGCAGTGTCGGGTTGTTCGATAATAAACACATTGAACACATTTGATCGAGTTTTTGGGGAGGGCCTTTTTACATCGCCCAGTGAGAAATATTAAGGGATTCCGGAAGAGTCATAGGTAGTAAATTGAAGAGTCATTGAAGAGTCAAGAAAGAATATAGTATGAGTTCTGGAAGAGTACTAGAAGAGTTGTATACATCGAAAGAGTTTTCGTGGCATCATGGAAGAGTTTTCGTGGAATCATGGAAGAGTTTTGGATGGACCATTCTGAGAGTCATGGGAGGGTATTGGAAGAGTTTTGCAATAGGACATTTTAGACAACTCTTCTTTGATCCGTAGAAGTCATTTTTTCTCTCAGTGTAGTGAACATTAGGAGATAATGTATTTGTTTCCTTCGGTTTCAAGAACGATATTGCGGCTTGCAAAGTGTTGTGGTGTGAACATTAGTGAACATCATATGTGAACATCAGTGTGAGCATCAGGCTAGTCTTCAGCGCTGGTCACGGAGGAGCCTGAATGGCGCGGCCGCGATTGTGCAAGGAAAGTCGGACTACGAAATCGTCGTGAAAAACATCCAGGTCGCTACCACTGTGCCTCTGGAGAGTGTCATCCTCCTCATCGTCATAGCAGCTTATGTACTCAACCTGATAGTGACTCGCCTGCTCCGAAACCTGCAATACTTTGTCGCAGCTTTTATCATCATGAGCATTCCCGCCGAATTCGGCCATTGAGGCTGTGAAAAAGAACTGCGGGCTGCTCTAGCCGAGGATATGTCAACTATGGAGGGATCAAGGACTTCTTCGTGCAGCTAAGACGTGACGCATGTCCGTACCGTTATGTGATTGACTTTCTGCTTAGCCATTACGCTGTTCCCGGCTGTATCTCCATGCTGTGTCCCAGTTGGCCACCGACATTTTCGCCGTAGCTTCCACCGTATTTATGTTCCGTCGTGCTTAAGTTGTGAAATGTGCATTGTTTGTGCATGCTTTTTTAAAATAAACATGTAGCAAAATATGTAATTTACCTGTAGATATGCTTTCATTGTTAATGCAAGTTTTTAAAAGCTGTATCTTGACAGTTGCACGAGAAGGAGAGAAAGGTATTCTGAGAGTAACCATAGAGTAAATGAAGAGTTTGGAAGGAGACGAACAGAGTATCCATAGAGTAAATGAAGAGTAACCAAAGAGTGTCCACAGAGTGACCAAAGAGTGTCCACAGAGTGACCAAAGAGTGTCCAAAGAGTGTCCAAAGAGTAACCAAAGAGTGTCCAAAGAGTAATGTGTGAGTTAATGGAGAGTTTGCAGGGGTTTGCATGTTCGTTAAGAGTATATGCAGAGTAATCTCTGGGTGCAACGAGTTTCTTTGAGGGTAACTGTAGAGTATTTAATGGGTAAATGGTGAGTATTCAGGGGTTGTCGTTTACCTAACAGTGTGATGTTAGGGTAATCATAGAGTAATTTAAGTGTTTTGGGGGTAGTAAATGGCGAGTAAGGAGTCCGAGATGAGTACTTTCAGTGTGACACTAGAGTAACACCATAGTCGTTTTGAGCACGGCTCTCGATTTACTCTTGCATAGAGTAAAAAGGTTTTCAGTGTGATGCTTACTCAGTTAATGCACATTATATTGCCGCCCTCCCACCCAACTGAGCACATGCCAGTAAACAATTAAAACAAAGACACCGTGGTAACCAAAGGTTGTCTATCGAGGACTGAAGATATTTTGCTTACAACTGAGCGTTTCCACTTGAAAAGCAGGCAGTGTCAGCTTCGCTGGGGTCAATTTTCCATTTGTGTCGTAATTTGTCGGCTGAGATGGTCCCTGGGCCACTGAAAACCTTTTTACTCTATGCAAGAGTAAATCGAGAATCGTGCTCAAAACGACTATGGTGTTACTCTAGTGTCACACTGAAAGTACTCATCTCGGACTCCTTACAAGCCATTTACTACCCCAAAACACTTGAATTACTCTATGATTGCTCTAACATCACACTGTTCAGGTAAATGACAACCCCTGAATACTCACCATTTACCCATTAAATACTCTACAGTTACACTCAAAGAAACTCGTTGTACCCAGAGATTACTCTGCATATACTCTTAACGAACATGCAAACCCTTGCAAACTCTCCATTAACTCACACATTACTCTTTGGACACTCTTTGGTTACTCTTTGGACACTCTTTGGTTACTCTTTGGACACTCTTTGGTTACTCTTTGGACACTCTTTGGTTACTCTTTGGTCACTCGTTGGTTACTCTTTGGACACTCTTTGGACACTCTTTGGTCACTCTTTGGACACTCTTTGATTACTCTTCATTTACTCTATGGATACTCTGTTCGTCTCCTTCCGAACCCTTCATTTACTCTATGGTTACTCTCAGAATACCTTTCTCTCCTTCTCGTGCAACTGTCAAGATACAGCTTTTAAAAACTTGCATTAACAATGAAAGCATATCTAAAGGAAAATTACATATTTTGCCACATGTTTATTTAAACAAGCATGCACAACAATGCACATTTCACAACTTAAGCACGACGGAACATAAATACGGTGGAAGCTACGGCGAAAATGTCGGTGGCCAACTGGGACACAGCATGAAGATACAGCCGGGAACAGCGTAATGGCTCAGCAGAAAGTCAATCACATAACGGTACGGACATGCGTCACGGCTTAGCTGCACGAAGAAGTCCTTGATCCCTCCACAGTTGACATATCCTCGGCTAGAGCAGCCCGCAGTTCTTTTTACAGCCACAATGGCCGAATTAGTCGGGAATGCTCATGATGATAAAAGCTTCTACAAAGTATTGCAGGTTTCGGAGCAGGCGAGTCACATTCAGGTTGAGTACATAAGCTGCTATGACGATGAGTAGGATGGTACTCTTCAGAGGCACAGTGGTAGCGACCTGGATGTTTTCCACGACGATTGCGTAGTCCGACTTTCCTTGAACAATCGCGGCCGCGCCAGTCAGGCTCCTCCGTGACTAGCGCTGAGGACTAGCCTGATGCTCACACTGCTGTTCACATGTGATATTCACTGATGTTCACACCACAACACTTTGCAAGCCACAATATCCTTCTTGGAACCGAAGGAAACAAATATATTATCTCCTAATGTTCACTAGTACCTCACTGCACCACCGTCCACCATTCACTGTTCACAACGGCTCACAGCAGGCGTCTGCATGACACATTTCAACACGTTTCTGCTTGCCGTCAGAGTATCTCGAGTATTCACAAAGTAACTGGCGTGTTAAGACAGAGTATGTGGCGGGTAAATCAAGGTCGTGTAAAGAGTAACAACATGGTTGGTATGGGGTAACAGTAGGATATTCCCAGAGTAACGTATGTGTATTTTCAGAGTAAGTCGAGGGAATAAAACTTACACTCTGTGTTTACCCGCTGGTTAGTGTATATTCTGGGTGGATGTAGGGTACATGGAGGGTAGATGGGGTTCCATCAGCTGAAGTTATGGGTAAGTTAGGAGTAACTGAAGAGTACTGTGAGAATATGAGATGTAAGTAGAGTAAATGAAGGGTGAAAAATATTTTCAGTGTGGTCATTTGTGGTGTCAAGTTGAGCGTGTCATCATTTTCCTAACGACCTTTCGTTACGGAACCACTCATTAATCATGTTGGTCAAACAAGCATTAACTCGCGCACTGCAGGGGGTTGATTTCCGCCCCCCTCAGCTTTTTCGCAGATAGCGAAAAAACGTCGGCGCGCAGCGCCACCAAGTTTTAACACACCTGTTAGGACATCAATTGCGCACACTTTGCAAAAAATGAACCTAGGGTCATCTCAGGTCAGGTCACCAGACCAGGTCAAGTGACCCCACCTCCAAAAACGTTTGCAGTTGTACCAAAGCCAGAGTTTTCTACCGATCAGTTTGAAACTTAGAGGGTGTCATGAGGGAATAAGTACTTACAATTCGTTGATCTCGGAATTTTGATATCGGTGACCTAAGGTCAGTTCAATTTCGTGACCTCCCCATAATAAGTAAATGGGGAAATATTAAAATGCTTCCTATTTCAGGGATATGCATGATATTAGTCCAATTACTTCTGGATCATGTTATTATAGGATATTCTTGATGATCCAAGTGTAAGTTCTGTTCAGTGACCCCTATGAGGTCATTTCAGGTCATCCGAGGTTACCATCATTTTTTTTTGCCAATAACTCGCGACATAATGAAGATAGATAAGTAAAACCGACAGCAATGTGTTTGTCTCGTCGAGACACGTCTTCCTATAGGCAACATGACCTACTTGGGTCTTGACCTCAGGTCAAGGTCACGTGACCGAAAGTCAAATTTTGAAGTTGACCTACCACGGATACCATGTATATCATTTAAAGCACCTTGATGAGGCAAACCAATGGCGTAAACAGTTTTCCGTTATTGTTATTAGGTAAAATGTGATTAGCGAAAAACGGTTTTGCAAAAAAAAAACACGTTTTTTCTTTCTTTTTTGACCTCTAGAGCCTCAAATATTGGCCTGAGATCAAATTTGAGGACATTATCGATTGTAAATTTCAATGGCTGGCGATCACTATTTTTCGTTTGTTTCTAGCTAGCATAGTTTCCGAGATATATGGGAATATCTTGAGCGAAGTCCAAAAACAGGAAAAAACTGGAAAATGTGACCTTTGATGACCTCTGGTAACCTCAATTTTTACCTGACCTAAAAAGTATTGAAATACTTTAGATAGAACTTGTATCCAGATATCAAACGCCGTTTTCCGCTTGTCGCTATGTTGCGTAGTTTACAAGATATCATGAGAGCGGAAATCAGCCCCCTCCCCTACAGTTGGTGTTCGGCGCAAACCCCCTGCAGTGCGCCGGTTAAAGAAGACTGGCTTCCGACAGCAATGTCTTAAGGCGGCGCCCTTATGTCATCGACACCACCAAACATTTATCGGCTTATCAGTCGATCGACACCACCAGACATTCCTCGGCTTATCAGTCGACCGACACCACCAGACATTCCTCGGTTTATCAGTCGATCGACACCACCAGACATTCCTCGGCTTATCAGTCGATCGACACCACCAGACATTCCTCGGCTTATCAGTCGATCGACACCACCAGGCATTCCTCGGCTTATCAGTCGATCAGACGAGGCCGGCTCGTCTGCCACTTGGCAATCGAGGCAGAGCTCGTCTGGCCGCAGAATCGCGTCGTCCGTCAAATATCTGCAAAGTGACATAATAATAGGCGAGAGGGTGACATTATTTCCGCGCTGTGGTTAGCCCTGGATGATACCAGTCAATGCACCCACTGTATGATTTGGCATATTTGTCTTGCTATCAACTGCATAGTTTGCGTTGCTAAGTGACGGTCTTAAGAACATCCTTTATTGTCAAAAACAACAATAATGTTCTTCTTGTTTGCATACCGACATAGACATGTAATCAGTCGTGGCGTAAATGTATTCTTACGTAACTTTACCCAACACAGGCATATTATTCACAAAACGCATGTAACGGAGTATGCAGGATCGGGTAAGCCTCCACTGCAAAAGATAGCATCGCAGACTGACATATATCCCATCGCTCCACTCACCTCCCCCCCCACTTCTGCCACTCCCTCCTTCCCTCCACGTCTTCTCTCTCTTCCCGCTCTACTCATCCCATTCTTCCCGTCGTCTGCTCCCCGTCTCTCAGTCTCTCACCTCCTGCTCTCTCCCCGTCTCTCAGTCTCTCACCTCCAGCTCTCTCCCCGTCGCTCAGTCTCTCACCTCCAGCTCTCTCCCCGTCTCTCAGTCTCACCTCCAGCTCTCTCCCCGTCTCTCAGTCTCAATCCCTGTCGTCTGCTCCCCGTCTCTCAGTCTCTCACCTCCTGCTCTCTCCCCGTCTCTCAGTCTCAATCCCTGTCGTCTTCTCCCCGTCTCTCAGTCTCTAACCTCCTGCTCTCTCCCCGTCTCTCAGTCTCAATCCCTGTCGTCTGCTCCCCGTCTCTCAGTCTCTCACCTCCTGCTCTCTCCCCGTCTCTCAGTCTCAGTCCCTGTCGTCTTCTCCCCGTCTCTCAGTCTCTCACCTCCTGCTCTCTCCCCGTCTCTCAGTCTCAATCCATGTCGTCTGCGCTCCCCGTCACTCAGTCTCTCACCTCCTGCTCTCTCCCCGTCTCTCAGTCTCAATCCCTGTCGTCTTCTCCCCGTCTCTCAGTATTTCACCTCCTGCTCTCTCCCCGTCTCTCAGTCTCAATCCCTGTCGTCTGCGCTCCCCTTCACTCAGTCTCTCACCTCCTGCTCTCTCCCCGTCTCTCAGTCTCAATCCCTGTCGTCTTCTCCCCGTCTCTCAGTCTTTCACCTCCTGCTCTCTCCCCGTCTCTCAGTTTCAATCCCTGTCGTCTTCTCCCCGTCTCTCAGTCTCAGTCCCTGCCGTCTGTTCCCCGTTTCTCAGTCTCTCACCTCCAGCTCTCTCCCCGTCTCTCAGTCTCAGTCCCTGTCGTCTGCTCCCCGTCTCTCAGTCTCTCACCTCCAGCTCTCTCCCCGTCTCTCAGTCTCAGTCCCTGTCGTCTGCTCCCCGCCTCTCAGTCCCTGTCGTCTGCTCACTGCTCTCCCCGTCTCTCAGTCTCAATCCCTGTCGTCTTCTCCCCGTCTCTCAGTCTCTCACCTCCAGCTCTCTCCCCGTCTCTCAGTCTCAGTCCCTGTCGTCTGCTCCCCGTCTCTCAGTCCCTGTCGTCTGCTCACTGCTCTCCCCGTCTCTCAGCCTCTCCTCCCCGTCTCTCCCCGTCTCTCAGCCTCCGTGGCCGTCGTCTCCTCCCCGTCCCGCCGCTCCGTCTGCCCGATGTCTTCGCCGTGTTATAGCCGCCTGTAAACGCCTCGGACCTGATGAACTGCTTTCCTCGCACCGCTGCCGCCGCCGCCGCAGCCCCGATGACACCATCGCCGGCCGAACCCCTCTTAAAATTCGGGCGGGCGTGCCGACGCACACATCACTATTCACTATGCCGCGGTCACGGCGAGCCGACCGTGGCCGTTCGAGCCACGCGCCAGCTGGTGCCCGCTCTGCCGCTCAGCACGGAGGACGGACGCTGGTGCTCGCTCAGCACGGAGAACGGACGCTGGTGCCCGCTCAGCACGGAGAACGGACGCTGGTGCCCGCTCTGGCTCTCAGCACGGAGGACGGACGCTGGTGCCCGCTCAGCACGGAGAACGGACGCTGGTGCCTGCTCTGGCTCTCAGCACGGAGAACGGACGCTGGTGCCCGCTCAGCACGGAGAACGGACGCTGGTGCCTGCTCTGCCTCTCAGCACGGAGGACGGACGCTGGTGCCCGCTCAGCACGGAGAACGGACGCTGGTGCCTGCTCTGCCTCTCAGCACGGAGGACGGACGCTGGTGCCCGCTCAGCACGGAGAACGGACGCTGGTGCCTGCTCTGCCTCTCAGCACGGAGGACGGACGCTGGTGCCCGCTCAGCACGGAGAACGGACGCTGGTGCCTGCTCTGCCTCTCAGCACGGAGGACGGACGCTGGTGCCCGCTCTGGCTCTCAGCACGGAGAACGGACGCTGGTGCCCGCTCAGCACGGAGAACGGACGCTGGTGCCCGCTCAGCACGGAGAACGGACGCTGGTGCCTGCTCTGCCTCTCAGCACGGAGGACGGACGCTGGTGCCCGCTCAGCACGGAGAACGGACGCTGGTGCCTGCTTAGCACGGAGAACGGACGCTGGTGCCCGCTCAGCACGGAGGACGGACGCTGGTGCCCGCTCAGCACGGAGAACGGACGCTGGTGCCCGCTCAGCACAGAGAACGGACGCTGGTGCCCGCTCAGCACGGAGAACGGACGCTGGTGCCCGCTCAGCACGGAGAACGGACAATGGCGATCGGTCAGTGGTCAGCGCTATCTTACGGCTCTGCCATGGTGCAAAGTGGTCCATACAATTATAGCATTTATGCATATTTGATTGGATTGACAATATCATGATATTTTACATCAAACATATACGAAAATTAAGAAAATCAACTTGCAAATAAAAATATAACATTCTCAATAAGTAGTTAGCCAAATTCATATTCATATATTTCGTAACTTTCCACAAATATCAGTGGCTTTTTCAAAGTTACACGTCATATCGGATAAAAGAGGACGAGTCAAACATAGTAAAAGCAGCAAAACACACCATACCATCGGTCAAGGGATCATTCCGGCGAATCAGACATCAGTCAGCGTACACACACACACACACACACACACACACACACACACCCAGTGCAGCATCACGCACGCTCACGACCACACGCTGCGCACTCATGTGTTATCGCGCGCATCACTCAGCAACAGTTCCATCAGCTGGCGCTTAAAACTACAGAGACGCGCAGTATTGCGCACGTCAGGTGGCAAGCGGTTGAAGAGATCCGATGCTTTATAGCTAAATCGGCGAGCACCGGAATTTCTCACAGCACGGGGGCGCCTTAGTTGGTTAGACTGCCGCGTGTCATGTGTGTGATCAGCACGGATAAACATCGCGGCTATATCAGGTGAGCAGGACCTTTTTGAGCAGGCAAAGCGTGTGGTATTTGACCAGTTGATCAGCGTTTAGCCACCGGAGATCTTTGACGACATCAGATATGTGATCGCATTTTCTCCTTCCGCTCACCACCCGCGCACAGAAGTTAATGAGTTTTTGCACACGATGGAGCTGCGTGGTCCCGTGCGTACCATACAATGCGATACAATATCTGATGTAGGAGAGTACCAGTGCACTGACAATTCGAACGAGTGTGTCTTTTGGAAGTACATGCTTCGCATGGGACAGGGCCATCAGTATGCCTGTCGACTTGGCAGCAAGCTGATCAATATGTGGTTCGAACGTGAGATGTTTGTCCATCACTACACCAAGGTTCTTAACAGTGCGACTTTCCGTGATGACAGCTGACCCGAACTTTATGTTGACAGGGGGCATATGACGCAGCATAGCCTTCGTCCCGAAAACTATCAACTGTGTTTTTGTTGTGTTAACCTTCATAGAATGGTTGTTGAACCAGTCCATTACGACCGACAAGGTGCTTTCCATGGTCGTAACGAGCTGTTGCGTAACGAGCCAATGACGTATATTCATCAATCAATCAATAAACCAGTAAAACGCCTTTTTGGGCGAGGACCGAGCGGGAGTGCTAAACTTTACAGTGCTCTGGTAAAGCTAAAACAGGTTTGAAATATGAAACGGTACGGGAGCACACGTGGTAGTAACACATAGTCCTTTTAGTCCTTTTAGTCCTCCATAAAAATTGCCAACTCTCCATGCATGCCAACATAACAATTCAGTTTTTACGAGCGAGCGCGAAGCGCTCGCTCGCCTTTCCGTGATATATGGGAAAAATCTGAATATGAGCGGCCCGGCCCGACCTGACCCGACCCGACCCGAACCGACCCGGCCCGACCCGGCTCGTGGCGACGCTTTTGACAAGCTAATATCTCTGCAACCACACGTACAATTGGCAAGCGGATTTCTTTGCTGAGCAGCCCCATCCAATCTACCCTGTTGGAGACCAGTGCCGACTCACGTGGGTGACTACCATTGCGCGGGGCGGGTTCCGCGTGAGGGGTGTTGGAAGGTGTTCCCTCGCAATAGCCGTTTTCACGAAGGATTTTGCGTTTCGGGCGATTGGGGAGTTTGGGGCGTTTGGAACGTTTGGGGCGATTGGGGCGTTTGGGGTAAATGGGTCTATAGCTCGTAAGAACACGGCTTTTCCCGGTGGTTTTTGGTATCAATCGCAATTTTATGAATTAATATATACGTATATGCTCTTACAATTCAATATTTCCCGTTAGTTTGCTTTGAATATTCAAATTCTTGAGCAAATCTGGCAATTTTGGGTTGCGTTATTCCTTCTACAAAATATACCGAAAACGCCCCAAAAGAGGCTAACAAGTATACTAGATAATCAGCTTTGATTAAATAAAATACGCAATTGACACTTAGTTAGGGCTAAATTGAAGATATTAATGACAAAGAAATATAATATTATGATGACAAATGCAATCAAATGTCAAAAGCATAGACAGGTAAGTCGCTCCGTCCCGCTGAGATCGTCTAATTTAGAGCGGTAACTTCGTTGGTTTCTGAAAACCGGAACAATCCTTACTCATTTATTTAAGCAACGAATCACACCAAATGTTCTTGATTTGATCAATTTATTAATTGATGAATCTCATAAAAGGCTGAAAGAACCTCAGAAAAAACACTTATAAACCCATGAAACATGCGGGCTCTCTGCAGCCACTGGAACTGACAACTCAAAAATGGTTGCTCTAGATCGAACGGACGGCATGGCTGGGCGCAGACCACGGCTCTGCACATGCGCAACGTGACGTCAGGCGACCGGCTGGCCCGTCGCCATGGTGACGGGCCGGCTGGCGCCGGAGCCACGTGGTCGCCATGGTTACCGGGCGGCGGCTCCTGCGTGGAGCCAGCGCAGAGCCGAAGCCAGCATTCTCGTCATCTTACAACAAATGATCAGAACGAAATCGCTGATTATCATTAATCCTTGCTATCAAAGGTGAATATGACTGAAAATATGAATGGGCTAATTCATCTAGTTTTCATTGAAATAAGCTATTATTCCTGAAAACCATGTCGTTGCGAAATATGACCATTTCCCGAACCCCGCACATCCGGGATTCGAGCAAGATGGAGTCTCACCAAACGCCCCAAACCACCACAGCCATCTGGCATCACCAGAGCTAGTTTAAGATGAAATTGTTAATTTTAAGTAAACTATGGTGCTATCATTCAAATGGAATTTCAAGAAAAATGCATTAATTCATAAAGTTGCGATTGATATAAAAAATCACCGGAAAAAGCCGTGTTGTTACGAGCTATAGACCCATTTACCCAAAACGCCCCAATCGGCCCCATCGCCCCAATCGCCCCAAACGCCCCAAACGCCCCAAACGCCCCAAACGCCCCAAACGCCCCAAACGCCCCAAACGCCCCAAACGCCCCAAACGCCCCAAACGTCCCAAACGCCCCAAACGCAAAATCCTTCGTGAAAACGGCTATTAGCCGTTTTCACGAAGGATTTTGCGTTTGGGGCGATTGGGGCGTTTGGGGCGTTTAGGGCGATTGGGGCGTTTGGGGCGTTTGGGGCGATTGGGTCTATAGCTCGTAAGAACAAGGCTTTTCCCGGTTATTTTTGGTATCAATCGCACTTTTATGAATTCATGAATAAGTATATGCTCTTACAATGCGATATTTCCCGTTGGTGTGCTTTGAATATTCAAATTCAGGAGTAAATCTGGCAATTTTGTGTTGTGTTAGTTCCTTCTACAAAACATACCGCAAACGCCCTAAAAAGAGGCTAAAAGTATACTAGTATACTAGCTTTGATTAAATAAAATACGCAATTGACAGTTAGTTAGGGCAAAATTGAAGATATTAATGACAAAGAAATATAATATTGTGATGAAAAATGCAATCGAATGTCAAAAGCATAGACAGGCCTTAATTCATCGTCGTTCCGTCCCGCTGAGATCGTCCAATTTAGAGCGGTAACTTCGTTGGTTTCTGAAAACCGGAACATTCCTTACTCATTTATTTAAGCAACGAATCACACCAAATGTTCTTGATTTGATCAATTGATTAATTGATGAATCTCATAAAAAGCTGAAAGAACCTCAGAAAAAGCACTTATAAACCCATGAAACATGCGGGCTTTCTGCAGCCACTGGTTCTGAAAACTCAAAAAATGGCGGCTCTAGATTGAACAGATGGCATGGCTGGGCTCAGACCACGGCTCTGCACATGCGCAACGTGACGTCAGGCGACCGGCTGGCTCGTAGCCATGGTAACGGGCCGGCTGGCGCCGGAGTCACGTGGTCGCCATGGTTACCGGGCGGCGGCGCCTGCACGGAGCCAGCGCAGAGCCGGAACCAGCATTCTCGTCATTACAACAAATGATCAAAACGAAATCGCTAATTATAATTAATCCTTGCTATCAAAAAGGAATATGACTGAAAATATGAATGGACTAATTCATCTAGTTTTCATTGAAATAAGCTATTATTCCTGAAAATCATGTCGTTGCAAAATATGACCATTTCCCGAACCCCACACATCCGGGATTCGAGCAAGATGGAGTCTCACCAAACGCCCCAAACCACCACAGCGATCTGGCATCACCAGAGCTAGTTTAAGATGAAATTGTTAATTTTAAGTAAACTATGGTGTTATTATTAAAATGGAATTTCCAGAAAAAATGCATTAATTCATAAAGTTGCGATTGATATCAAAAATCACCGGGAAAAGCCGTGTTCTTACGAGTTATAGACCCTTTTACCCAAAACGCCCCAATCGCCCCAAACGCCCCAAATGCAAAATCCTTCGTGAAAACGGCTATTAACTCCGCAACGGCTGAGCCGATTGTATTCAAATTTGGTGTGTGGTTAGGGACCCCTCAGTCGCCACTTTCACACAACTCAGGGGTGGGGTGACTCTGCACGTGCCACGTGCACACTCCTATTATATATCTCAGGAACGGCTGAGCCGATTTTGTTCAAATTTGGTGTGTGGTTAGGGACCTCTCATCCGCCAGTTTCCCACAAGTCAGGGGTGGGTGCCTCTGCACGTGCGCCCATGCACACCCCTCTCCTGTATCTCAGGAACGGCTGAGCCGATTGTTTTCAAATTTGGTGTGCGGTTAGGAACCTCTCAGCCGCCGCCTTTCCACAAGTCAGGGGTGGGGTGGTTTTGCACGTGCGCACGTGCACACCCCTATTCTATATCTCTGGAACGGCTGAGCTGATTGTGTTCACATTTGGTGTGTGTGTTTAGGGACCTCTCAGCCCCCACTTTCCCACAAGTCAAAGGTGGGTGCCTCTGCACGTGCGCACGTGCACTCCCTTTTTTGAATCTCAAACTACTTGCCCGATCGAGTTGAAATTCCCCATACATTTCCTTCGCGCTCGCTCGTTCATCGCCAACTACGGCGCCTTACTGGTTGTATGTTTGATAATTGGCTTAATGGGGTGGAGATGTTGATTGGGAACAGCGTCCCATTCCCATTGGAGAAGTTGTCGGAAGCGGGAGTGAATATGCTGTCGAATGCCTGATAAGGAGCAGGGCAAATGGTTTCGTTCGGGGAGAAGAAGACTGTCTTTTGCGAGTGTCAGCGGTCTCGTTACCTCGGATACCAGCGTGTCCTGGTATCCATAGGAACTCGGCATGACATGTTTTGTAATCTAATTAAGATATTTCTTATTTTATGTACGGAGGATGAGACGAGACGCGGAATGAGGAAATTGCTAGTAGAGATGAAGATGAATCTGTGCAAATTACAGCCGTTTCAATATGTAGATCTTCGATTTGATTAAGCGCCGACAATATTCCCTGTAGTTCCGCCGTGAAAATCGAATGGATTCGATTTAAGTCGATTTTATTTATTGAAATTTGCAAAGGTCAAGCCAACTCACGTTCGACCGTCGCTTCTGGAGCCGTCTGTGTATATATGAATGTGTAGCTGCTATGTTTACATTTAAATTCGTTAAAAAGACAAATCGTTTCTGTCGGGGTTACTAGCTTCTTTGGGCTTGGAAAGAGATAATGAGTGTTGGGAGAGGTGTCGAGCCAGTACGCTCTGCTGGGGGTGCGGGAAGGTGTTCAATGGTTTGATATTGAACATCTCTAAGGCACGTGATACTCTTGTGCTTATGGTGGGGTATGCGCGTTGGGGAGGGTGGAAATTCTATTGGTATGTTTGTTGATTAATGTTTGGAACATTGGCTCGTTTGGTCTGGTGAAAGCGCGGGAGTAAAATCGTAGCAATTGATATTTCTGATGGCGGCACAGGAGGGGTATTTTTGTTTCGATATGGAGGTTCTCAATGTTTGTGGTACGTAAAGCACCAGTAACTATCCGCAAAGCTTCGTTCTGGATGGTTTGTAAAGTTTAATTTTTGCGGGTGGCTATATCGTCAAATAAGAAACCATTGTAATCCAAGATTGGACGAATCAGAGACTTGTAGAGGCGAATAAGGGTGCGCCTGTCTGCGTCCCAGTCCTTCCCCGCGATACATTTCATTATATTTAAGCGCCTTACGCAACGTTGTTTTATGTCTTTAAAGTGTTCATTGCAATTAAGGGTATGATTTAGGGTGAGCCCCAAATATTCAAATTGCTTAACATATTTAATTGTTTCCCCGTTAATCTCGAGTGGGAGCAATGGCAAAAATATGTTTGTTTATGAGAGGAAACTAGTGCCGCTGATTTCGAAGTCCTGAATAAAGCCGGGCATTCTGCCTCGAATCCCTACATTATGAAGTTTAATTAAAAGAGCTGTTTCGTTGACTTTGTCGAAGGCGTTTTTGAGGTCGAGAAAAAGTGCAATGGTTATTAATTTGGATTGAAAACCGCGCTGTACAGAATCGATTAGCCGGACAAGGCTATCAGATGTTGAAAGGCCAGGGCGGAAACCGTTTTGATGGGGGGAAAGAGATTGGCTTGACTCAAGGTAGGTCCTGATTCGTCCATTAACCATTCGTTCTACAAGTTTTGAAACACAACTAGTAAGAGAGATAGGGCGATAGCTGGAAGGATCAGAGGGAGGTTTTCGAGGTTTGAGAAGGGGCAGAGTTTTTTTTAGTAACTTGGTGGCGTGTGTTGGCGACATATTTTTGTCGGTGAAGCGACAAATATTGGGCTTTGGGGAAGTTGTCGGAGGACCAGAACCCGGCCGAACCGAGCAAGAGAATGGACCTTGTTCGTTACACTTGGTTGTGCGTCCCATTCTTTGTGAGATAAAAAAAAAACGGACAAGTTTTCAGAAGAAGAAAAAATTATGACTTTGGCGGTTTTTTAAGCCTGAGGAAAATTGCCCCAATAATGTTTTAAAGGTAGTTTTGCGATAGGATAGATTGGTCTGTACATTGTTTTTGCGCCTTTTAAGCCACCCTTTCCTAGACTTTTGATCCGCCCTACATCGCCTGCTTTCGATCCACCACTCTGCGACCTCTGCGGGAGTTTTGGGGTCATGAAGTTCTGTAACATCCTTTCGAGAGACCTCCGTCGCTTGGACATCAGCGGGCCGACCAGCGTAATGGATTACACTCCCATGGTCTCGGATGCATCTGCGTCTGGATGCAGTTGTCGATTGCATCTGCGTCTGGATGCAGTTGTCGATTGCATCTGCGTCTGGATGCAGTTGTCGATTGCATCTGCGTCTGGATGCAGTTGTCGATTGCATCTGCGTCTGGATGCAGTTGTCGATTGCATCTGCGTCTGGATGCAGTTGTCGATTGCATCTGCGTCTGGATGCAGTTGTCGATTGCATCTGCGTCTGGATGCAGTTGTCGATTGCATCTGCGTCTGGATGCAGTTGTCGATTGCATCTGCGTCGAAGCTGCATTACTCACGCCAATCGGCGTGACACGGCTTCGCTCGTCAAACGCCCATCCAGGCGTCTAACGGAAAGTATTTCGCTTGATATGTGGCGACAATCCATACTGGGGAGGAGTTTTCATCGTGCGACAGAAATTACCCCTGATTTGTCGTGAGCGACAAATCTCGCCATTTATAGACCTCTGCGGATGGGTATTAATTAGAGTGCTGGAACGCCAGCCAGGAGGATATGCATTGTTTTCCCAAAGTTGATTTATGGCCGATAATAAGGTTGTTAGGACAGATTCAGTGGGCCCCGCGTGGGGTCCGGTGTGGGGGTCCGGTGGGTGGGAGCGGGGTCCGGTGGGGTGTGGGCAGCGTCGGCCAGACACTGGGGGTCAGGGCTGGGAGGAGGGGAGGGTTGGTGAGGTTCGCCTGGCGAGCCTGAGTCGCCTCCCTGGCGGGCGGCCGGGCAGGGCTGCCGCGGTCCCGCGCGGCGTGGGGATCGCCGCACGAGGCGCAGCGCTTGGCTGAGACGCCACCACACTCGTCGGTGGCGTCGGCCTCGACACACCTACCACAGGTAGGGTGGCGGGCGCGGCTGGTGCGGTCAAGGTGGCCGAAACGTCAGCACACACGGCACTGCTTGGGCCCTGGGATCCACTCTCGCACCTGGACCGCTATATAACCGCAATGGATGCGGGTCGGGAGCTGGAGGCCTCGGAAGCGGAGGCGCACCAGAGGGGTTGGTTCTGGGCGCTGGGAGCGCAGGCGCACCACCTCAGTTACCCCCTGAGGGACCAGCTCATCGAGAAGCTTGTTCTCGGAAAGTGCACGGCCTTCGGGGCAATAGATCAGGCCCTCGGTACTATTCAGCCGGTCAGCTACGTGTATCGAGCAGGGCCTGTCTAGGAAAGAGGTGAGGCCGAGGATGGAGGTGTTTTGCTGACCAGGTCTGGACTGGACCTGGACCAGTCTGGAGGTGGAGTCTGGACCAGCAGGGGCGCAGGAACGCATGTTGTGGGCGCTAGCCACCTCGCCACAGAGGGTGACCAGCCGGCGGCGCACCGCGCAGGGGTCGGCGCGATCCATGGGAACACCATCCCGCCTCTTGATGAGGAGAAGGGCCGGGCTGTCGGGAGGGGGGTGTCTGGGGGCAGCCGGGCCCCGGGCCTGGTCTCTGGAGGAGACGCCGGGGGAGTGGGGGGGGGGGGAGTCTCGGAACGAAGGCGGGGGGAGGGGAGTCTCGGGACGAGGGCGGGGAGGTGTCCGGGGGCCGCCGGGCTCGGGCCTGGTCTCTGGAGGAGACGCCGGGGGAGTGGGAGGGGGGGGGGGGAGAATCTCGGGACGAGGGCGGGGAGGTCTCTGGGGGCAGCCGGGCCCCGGGCATGGTCTCTGGAGGAGACGCCGGGGAGGGGAGGGGAGTCTCGGGACGAGGGCGGGGAGATGTCTGGGGGAAGCCGGGCCCCGGGCCTGGTCTCTGGAGGAGACGCCCGGAGGAGGGGGGTGTCTCGGGACGAGGGCGGGGGGGGGGAGTCTCGGGACGAGGGGAGGGAAGGAAGATGAGGGGAGGTTCGGAGGGCGGGCAGGGGTTTTCCATTGTGGCGATGGAAAAGAAAGGCTGGAAAGGCGTACATTTACTTTAAATGACACGCACGACGAATCGTGTAGCGTTGCCAAAAACGAAAAACGACGAAGAAAGAAGAACATAGAACGTGGGGACCTATTGCCAGTGGAGGGGACCTAAACCAACTACCTACCTATCTAGAAGTTCAAATATGATAGATGATACGGCGTCACAAGCATGTGTACGTCGAGTGTGGCGTGCTCTCTCGCCCGGCTCGTTTTTTTTTGTCACCCGGCCGATTCTAGGATCGATTCCTGGCTGGGGAATGGCCTTACGGCAATTTAGGCCGGGAATGAAAGTTAACGTTACGTTAGTCCGGTTTATTTGAACCCGGTAGAGCTAACAAGGGAAGAAGGGTCTACTATTACGTTACTTCATTCGTTGCAATTCAAATTTAAACTAACTAAACACGTCCATTATTACAATCATTCATACATTTGGAGACGGGCCAGCGTCATCGCCAAGGCAGACTCGGGGCTCTGCTTGATCCGCCGCGACCTGGAGGCGACGCGGAGCCGGCGCTACAGCACAGCAAGGGCGCTGTAGCCCCCACCGACCTTGCGCATAGTGTTTTGTTTGAGGAGTCGGAGCAACAGCGCGGCAATGGGCGCTGCTGGCCTGACCGACCTTGTTGTGGGGTGCAAAATCTGGTATAAAGAACAATCTATAAACAAAATCCGGAGCCTAGCCAAGAGTAAAACCTGCACGTTTTTTGCCAGATTGTGCAGGAAAAACCTCGTTATATTGATTTAGCTATTTGTGTGTTGCGAAGGAATTCGAAGAGGAGACGAGTTAGCTCTGGGTATTCGTCACCCAAGAGCGTCTGTAGATTTAGTTCGATACCGTTGTGCTGTGTGAAATTGACGAGTTGCTGACGTTTGACGCTATGAACAGGGCAGTTGATGATAAGATGTTTAATAGTGTACCGAGGATAGCCTGGGCAGTGTTGACAATTAGCAGGCGGAAGTTGCTCGAAAAGATGATAGTGTGTGATTCTGGTGTGGCCGATTCTGAGGCGCGCTAAGATGACTTCTTTTTCTCTGCAATCTTGATGGCTGGAGCTATAAAGGCTGGAGCTATTACGCCAGCCGGTTTATGAGAACCCGGAGCAAGCAAGGGAATAGGGTAATCTATTTTACGTTAAGTGAATTGTTCAAGGTCAAGGCTAATGTCTATCTTACGTTAAGTATTTCGCTCAAATTCAAAATTAAGTAAAACACGAGACACACATACATACATATTGTATTACATACACACATGCAGACATATATACACTTGGACATACACTAATTGTGAAAGGTGTTAGTGTCGACGGAGCCGGGATGTCATCATTGCAGCAACGGGAGACTGTTGCCAGTCTCCCTGGCTCCGGCACACCGGCGAACCCTGGTTGTGGGATGTATTTAGCTGGGAGAAAAGTCCTAAATAATATAAAAAAACAGCGTCTATCGCAAAGGGGAAAACCTGCGCATAGAGACAAAATTGCGCCAAGCAAAAAAACCCTGTTATATTTGATTAACTAAGCGTGCTTGGTGAAGGAAATCGAAGAGGAGGCTGATTAATTCCGGATAGTCGTCACCTATACAGCGTTTGGAGGTTTAATGTGATGCCATTGTGTCGCGTGCAATTAATGATTTGCTGGCGTTTGACATTATGAACAGGGCAGTTAATGATAAAATGTTTAATTGTATTCCGTGGATAACCTGGGCAGTGTTGGCAATTAGAAGGCGGAAGCTGGTCGAGAATGTGATAATGTGTAATTTTGGTGTGACCGAGGTGGAGGCGCGCTAATACAATCTCTTTTTCTCTGCAGTTCTGATGGCTAGATTTGTAATGAGTGACGTTTGGCTTTATTGGGTGTAGGTGAAAGTGCGGAGGGGTATCCCATTCGCTCTGGTGCAATATGTCGAATTGTTTGTGAATATAATTGAATACGTCTGGTAGCGGAATTGGAAGGCTATTTCTCGGAGGGGACTGAAGACTTAATTTTGCTAATTTATCAGCTTCTCTGTTTCCTTGGATTCCGGCATGTCCCGAAATTTAAAGGAGTTTAACTGCGATTTGCTTGTTGATAAGGTATTTGAGGAGCTGTCGAATTTGGAAGATTAATGGGTTGCAGTAGTCGCAAATCATACATTTAGCAGGACTTTGGGTGGTTATGGTCGTAATGGAAGGCTTTGGATGGAAAGTATGGCACATAAACTCAAATACGTCGATTTTGACTTTTTACCTGACCGTGACCTGACATTTGACCTCACTTTTACATTTTTGAGTATGCTTTAGATTCGTCTCATTGAGAGATTTCGATTGACGCATTGCGCATCTCGCTGCGATCATTGGTTCAGAAGATAACCAGGGGGTGGGGGGGGGGGGGGGGGGGCATTTAAAGCCCCCCTATTCAATGGCGTTCTGCTGAGACCCCAGTCAATGCCGGGTTAACCCTTTGGCGTTGCATGAAAATAATATACTTCCAAAAATCAACTTTGCCCCCCATAACTATGAAGAGCTTCCGCCGCCCCTGATGTTGTCACCCCCTCTGTCCCTTCCCTTGCTAGACCCCACGACATCACTAGCGGATCCAGGGGGGGGGGGGGGGGGGGAGGGGAGGCAAAGCGGCAATACGTCGCCACTGCCCACAGACCAAATAAAATTACTAGGGACAAATCCAAGTACACATGTACTTTAACCCTCGACCTACGGAAACTTTTTTCACCATCGCCCTACGGCGAGGGGGGGGGGGGGGGGGCGGTCAGGCCCCTGCTTCCAAACCAAGCAACTTAGAGCAATGCGGTAAGAACCAGCATGTTGCCTGTCCAGTATGCGATTTTTAGGTTTCAGGTCAACGGGAGACCTTCCAGGTCAAGTGAATGACCTCGGATTTACCACGTCCAGAACAGCGATTTTTCTCTTAAAAAACTCAAAATTAGAAATTAATAAATGTAAATAAAAAGGCATGTTCCTAGACCAGTTTTGGCTAAAAAATACATCAAAGGTAATTATGTGTTCGTATCTTGTCAACAAAGTCAAAAAAAGTTATTAAAGAAATGACTGAATGAGGTTCTTACAATTAGGGAGTCATCACTCAGTCAAAAATGAAGATATTGCTTTGAAATTTGGTATGGGTATTGTCCATACTCAGTTCACTCAGATATATTCCGTTTTTTAACGTCTTTGAAATTTTTATTTTGTGGTGATTTAAAAAAAAAAAAAAATTGGGATACAAAACCCCCCCAAAAATGCAAATCCGAGATTGCCATTTTAAAGAAAATGCCATGTTGTATCTTTGGTGAATTGCGTTTGCCATTTCCTTTAAAACTCTGTTTTCTACCATTTGTCAAATATTTATCGTTTTTCCACCAACATGACGTCATCAAAACATGATTATCTCCCAAACTACATAAAGCTGTCAGGCCCCCCCGTAGGGCGAGGGTTAATCGGACCATATTAGGGATGGATGCAAATTACAAATTTTGAATTACCTACAATAAAAAAAAAAACAAAAAAAACAGTGCAAATAAATACAAATTCAATAAAATTCCATTTTTTTAATGAAAATTACATTTTTTTTTTTTTGGGGGGGGGGGGGGGGGAATCAGCCAATACTAAGGGGCCCACACCGGTTAGCTACCCCCCCCCCCCCCGTCGTAAAACTCTGGCTGCGCCCCTGGTTAGAAGTGAGTCCAGCGTTACGCCCAGGTATTTAAATGATTTGACGAAGGGGATGATTTGATTATTGTATTTTAATGGAACATAGGGTTCCACATATTTAGTTTTTTTTTCCCGAGAAAAGTAGGGACGCAGATTTGCTGGGAGAAATTTCCAGACCCCTTTCTCGTCACACCGTCTTATTGACTCTGTCAAACGCGGCTCTCAGGTCAAGGAAGAGGGCGACTGTGACCTGTCTTCCCCGAAAGCCGCGCTGGACAGATTCAATAAGACTAACCAAACTGTCCGTAGTGGATCGACCCGGTCGAAAACCACTTTAAAATGGGGAAAGTATATTATTTGCTTCTATGTATGTCCTGATACGTCCATTAATCCTGGGTTAAAATATTTTACATGCGCAACTAGTGAGAGAAATAGGGCGATAGCTAGCGGGAGAAGATTTAGGTTTGCGAGGTTTTAGTATTAGCGTACTACTATGCCAAGATTCAGGGAAAGTGCCTTCAAACCACATGGTATTGAAGGCTGTTAGTAAGTTATTGAGGCCGATCTCGGTTAAGTTTTTGAAGAAGGAATAATCAATTTGGTCTGGGCCAACCGAGGTTTTACCGCATTTACTAATAGCTAGTGTTATTTCAGGGTAGAGCCCTTCTTGGGACGACACATTTTCAGCCCCCATCCCGTTCCAGCCCACTCAGCCAGACCCAAACCCGTTCCAATCCAAATTCATAATTGATGGGGCTCCCATTCCCACACATTCCCACCCATTTCAGCACATTTCACTTTTTGTGGTGCTAAAAAATGATATGGTCTGTCCCAAACCCGTTCCAACCCGTTACATTTCCCAAAATTGCCCCATTCCCACCCATTTCCATCCCGTTCCATGGGTTCCATGGGGATTCCCATTCCATGAACGGCTCTAGTTCTGGGCTAGTGAAGAGAGAGTTATATATTTCTACGTTGTTAGTCAAGGCTAAGAGATTGCAACTGATTGTTTAGTTGGTTAATATGAGTTGGTGTACATTGTTGAGTTGATGATATGTTGACGAAGTGTTTTGCAAATTCTGTTGCCACCTCTAGAGGGATTGTATAAAATATGTTGTGGATGTGTAAATGTGGGATTTTGTATGACGGTGGTCTTTTATTTGCAAATGATCTAATTAATGTCCAGATTTTTGAAAGGGAGGTGAATCGATTAAATGTGGATGCAAATTCCTGCCAATGTTTTTTTTTCTTTGTCAATGATTGTTTTTGCCAGAGAGCAGGTCCTACGTACTTCGTTTTCGTTACCTGCGGAAATACACGCTAGAAATTGTCTAAAAGCTCTTTTCCGTAGGGCCATAGCTCTCTGGCATTCTGTGTTCCACCACGGGGCAGAGCGCTGCCCCCGGTGGTGTTGTGTGTGTGTGTGTGTGGGGGGGGGGGGGGGATGTGTTGTTGGGTTGATACGAGGATAGTGTTTAAGAAAGTGTTAATGTCGGGCTGGAAGTTAACCCTATTTATTGCGGGCGGCCAGAATTACGTTAACCTGCGGGGGTGGGGGTGGGGGGGGGGGGGGGGGCAGATTCTGCCCCCCAGAGATCTCGAGAACCGCTCAGTCGATTTCGATGGGGAAAACGCCATGCGATTCGTCATGATAAGATCTTCTTTTTGGACCCCGAAATATCATTTTCCCTCAAAATGGGGGCTAGGGGGCCAAAAATACGGAATTCTGGGTGTTTTTTGAAAGGTCATTGCAGTCATGTGGTTTGACCGATTTTCATGCCCCAAACGTTTTGGGGATTTAAGTGTACTAGTCTTCAATATATCAAAATATCAGAAACAAAATAAAAAATAATGGGCATATTCAGGGGATGTAAAATAGAGGTATTTTTTAATAAAAAAATATGTGATGTTCGTGTTTGTTTGGGACGACATAAACGTCACATCTGGGCATTATATGCTGTGATTTGTTAAATTTAATATATTGCGCATAGGCGGATCCAGGAAAACAACGTGGGGGCACCATGCGCGTAACGCTTTTATCATCTCAGCATTATAATACTTAATTGTTAGTAATATCAGTGTAGTTACCATAGTATATACCCATTCATTGGCGCTGGCTTCAGTATCCCTACTCAGCAACAAGCTACGCTTAGCTGAGTGGGGTCCACAAAGTACCAGCAAGAAAAGCATGAAAATAGACCAGAATTTGTCCTCCGCCCTGTATGACTGATATCCCCTTTACTAACTCAGTGAATGAATCCATCCTCATCCTGTCCTGGATGAGGTTGAGAGTGAATGAATCCATCCTTATCCTGTCCTGGATGAGGATGAGAGTGAATTAATCCATCCTCATCCTGTCCTGGATGAGGCTGAGAGTGAATTAATCCATCCTTATCCTGTCCTGGATGAGGATGAGAGTGAACGAATACATCCTCATCCTGTCCTGGATGAGGATGAGAGTGAATGAATCCATCCTCATCCTGTCCTGGATGAGGATGAGAGTGAGTGAATCCATCTTCATCCTGTCCTGGATGAGGATGAGCGAGGATGATATCCTGGGACGTAGTTGGGGGGGGGGGGGGGGCAGTCATTTGCTGTTTTCAACAATCACTACTTTTCGCCTTCTTTTATATCACCACATCTAACACCCAAACTACCTCTCTTCATATGCTTTTTTATGTTTGTTTACATTTCTTAGCTGGGAGTGCCGCGGCATTTTCTCTTTTGTTCTCTGGTGTTAACTTAAGGTGTCGTGCGTCGTTGGGATCGAGGGCGGGGGCACTCCTGGTCACCTATTAATGGGTGGCGGTTAGCAAAAAAAAATCTTACAAATTTGCAGTTGGACCTAATTTGAGGGAGAGTATCACATCACATTGTTTGTACCTGAGTGTGCCTCTGCCCCAAAAATAAATACAATCCCAGTATCTATGATTTGTATTGAATTTAAATTGTTTCTGACGCATTTATTGCACTGCAAACCACGAAGGAAGTATGCGCCGAAAAACCGCATTCGTATCACACTCCCCAAAACAGGACCCTGGCACCGCCTCTTCTAGACCGTTTTTTGTCAAAATTTTGACCCAACACGCGCCATTCAAAGTTGGGAAAAGTAACAAAGTTTCAGGACGCTAGGCCTAACGGTTCAGAAACAGCAAGTGAAAAAACCACCAGGTGGGAGGGGGCAGAATCCGCCCCGCTGGGAATAGGGTTAACCCTATTTGTAACAGGCTCCTGGCTACCCCTATTTGTAACAGGGGGGGGGGGCGGATTCCGCCCCTGGAGATCTCGAGATCTACCCGTCCGATTTTCACAAATCAAACGGAATATTATTCCCCTCAACACGATCTACATTTC
The DNA here is from genome assembly GCA_036785665.1 of Chirona hameri. Taxonomy (NCBI): domain Eukaryota; kingdom Metazoa; phylum Arthropoda; class Thecostraca; order Balanomorpha; family Balanidae; genus Chirona; species Chirona hameri. The sequence continues at coordinate 16,729 of JAXIVJ010005293.1, read as the reverse complement.
TAAAAAATCAAAACAAATCTGAAAGTTTTGATAGGGGGGCAACAGGGGGCAAAATCTACAAATTTTAGAGGTATTTGTGATCCAACATAGCTGTCCAGTTTATCAACCGATTTTAACGCAATCAATGGGGATCGATAGATAATGAATTGGAAAGTAATATGTGACGACGACTTTTTAAAATTCAAAAATCATAGGCGCGTGCAGGTTACTCAATATGGGGGTGAAGTAAATGCGTAATAAAACCATTTGTATGTTTTTTTAATACATGAAATGGTGTGTTATTGTGACATTAGAATACACAGTCATTAAACATATTATTTTGCCATAGGCGGTACCAGGTCAGTGAAAAATGGAGGTCAAATAGGACAAAATAGTAACCGCAGGCAAGTTGCTACCCAGCACTTTAAATAAGTTACTGATCGTAGATAGTTGCTTTTTACATGTTGTACTTCATCATAGGGGTATCCAGGATCCAAACTGGGGAGGCGCAAGACCTTTTGATAGGTATAGTATCCGCTATTATGATACTTACTAGTCAACAGTGACTATTTCACCTACAACTTCAATTCACATTGCTTACCCCCCTTTGTACCCTATCTGGACTCGCCTATTATCTTATAATCGTTCGTAGAATACCCTGCGGTGCATGTTTAATCCGAAAACTGCAGAATGTTATGTCATTGTAGGCCCGTGCTTCTTAGTTTCCTTGCAATGATATGACCCCCTTTCTTCCATTCCTGAGCGCGCCTTTGGAAAACATGATTGTATTCCCTCTCCTGGCCTCATATGTGCATATATCATTATAAGTTAACCGTCTATTGCGCCGTAATCGCTGGCATATCGTTATCACCATGCCAGTCAACCCCCTTTTCATCTGCCTGAACACGCCCCTGCAACTGTATGTTAAAGTTCGCCCCCCCCCCCCCAGTCAATGGCGAATTAATATTGTTATAGACGTCACACGATATTACATGTAAGTCATCCTTTTGGCGCCTTTATCCTTTTGGCGCCTTTTCATCCTTTTGGCGCCTTTGTCTTTTATAATATGTGGGAGGGTGGTTCATTGAAAATAAATTCCTTGTGTTGTATATTTCGGAAATGCAAAATAGACAGAATTTCTTTGTGTGAAGTTAATCAACAAACTTTTTGTTTCAAAAGTTTGTGATCAAGCTCAAGAACCAGCTGACAACTTTTGAGAAGTTTGCATTCTGTGGTATATATTGGTTTGTGTTGTAAATACGCTTTTCAGTCGCGACAGGATCAATTATAAACACCAGCAGGAATGTGAATCCTTGATAACAATATCACCAGTTAACCGTGCTGGCGCCGCAACCGCGCCTCATCGCCATATTAGGCGAAAGGATGGTACTTCGTAAAGTAGCCGTATTTTATTACTCGTGACATGAACGTTACCTCTTTTTCACTGTCGTGTCTTTGATCATATTCACAATTTTGGCCAGACTCCGGAGTCAAATGGCAGGCCACAAAGCCATTATGGATTGAAAGTAAAGCCCCACAGGCGAACAGACGGCTTAGTCCCAGCGGCGAGCACATTGGCTGAAACACACGCTTCTGGGAGCTCACTGACAGCTCGCACCGCTCTCTTAGGCTGGAGACTGACATTCGCCGCGAACTCTTAGGCTGGAGACTTCCAGACGTTGGCCACTCGTTGGCAAGGGGTATGTGGGTAAGTTGGCGGGTAACCCGTGGGTAAGTTGGCGGGTAACCCGTGGGTAAGTTGGCGGGTAACCCGTGGGCAAGTTGGTGGGTAACTTTGCAGAGCAGTTGCAGAGCTGCTGGTAACTCGTCACCCCAGAGCTGCTGGTAACCCGTCACCCCAGAGCTGCTGGTAACCCGTCACCCCAGAGCTGCTGGTAACCCATAACCCCAGAGCTGCTGGTAACTCGTCACCCCAGAGCTGCTGGTAACTCGTCACCCCAGAGCTGCTGGTAACTCGTCACCCCAGAGCTGCTGGTAACCCGTCACCCCAGAGCTGCTGGTAACTCGTCACCCCAGAGCTGCTGGTAACTCGTCACCCCAGAGCTGCTGGTAACTCGTCACCCCAGAGCTGCTGGTAACTCGTCACCCCAGAGCTGCTGGTAACCCGTCACCCCAGAGCTGCTGGTAACCCGTCACCCCAGAACCGCTGGTAACTCGTCACCCCAGAACTGCTGGTAACTCGTCACCCCAGAGCTGCTGGTAACTCGTCACCCCAGAACTGCTGGTAACTCGCCAACCCAGAACTGCTGGTAACTCGTCACCCCAGAACCGCTGGTAACTCGTCACCCCAGAGCTGCTGGTAACTCGTCACCCCAGAGCTGCTGGTAACCCGTCACCCCAGAGCTGCTGGTAACCCGTCACCCCAGAACCGCTGGTAACTCGTCACCCCAGAGCTGCTGGTAACTCGTCACCCCAGAGCTGCTGGTAACCCATAACCCCAGAGCTGCTGGTAACCCATAACCCCAGAGCTGTTGGTAACTCGCCAACCCAGAGCTGCTGGTAACTCGTCACCCCAGAGCTGCTGGTAACTCGTCACCCCAGAGCTGCTGGTAACTCGTCACCCCAGAGCTGCTGGTAACTCGTCCCCCCAGAGCTGCTGGTAACCCGCCAACCCAGAACTGCTGGTAACTCGCCAACCCAGAACTGCTGGTAGCCCGTCACCCCAGAGCTGCTGGTAACCCGTCACCCTAGATCCACTAGTAAGTCCACTGGCGGCCGCAGACGGCTGGTAAAGGGGGGAGGGCAACATGACCAATGGGAGCAGGACCAATGGCCCAGGCTACACTATGCGTGATTTTCTGCAGATCACGCGCGTGTTCTCCGTGTTTGCGGGATTTGCGTGAAATGCACCGACAGAGCAAGTTCAGCTGATTGTAAATGGATTGGGTGAGCTACACTGGCACATCACGCAGATCCCGCATTAAACGTCAAGGAAAAGCCGCAGACACTTCAAAGAAAAGACGCAACAAAGTTTAGAATTCTGAACTTCTTTGCGTGCTTCTTTGCGTGATGCGTGGTTTCTATAATTTTGCTTGATTTCGCGTATTGTAGTGTATACTAGACCTAAACTTGAATAATTTGTGCTGATTATCGTGGCGGAAGATGAATGAAGAAGCATTGGAGCAAATTGTGAGTGTTGAAACTTGTGTTGAAGCTGGTAGATATTTATGCAGTGGTTTATCCATTTGAAAAATTCAGTGATTTATCCATTTTTCTTGCGTAATTTGCATGATCGGCAGATCCCAGACGTCATGCAAGTTCCGGAAACACGGAGAAGACGTGCGGGATTTGCGGGACCATCACGCATGGTGTAGCCTGGGCTTTACGGCTGGGAGGAGGCACCAGCGGTGTCCAGGGGCGGATCTAGCCGTGTTTGTGTGTGTGTGTGTGTGTGTGTGTGTGTGTGTGTGTGTGTGTGTGTGTGTGTGTGTGTGTGTGTGTGTGTGTGTGTGTGTGTGTGTGTGTGTGTGTGTGTGTGTGTGTGTGTGTGTGTGTGTGTGTGTGTGTGTGTGTGTGTGTGTGTGTGTGTGTGTGTGTGTGTGCGTGTGTGCGTGTGTGCGAGTGTGTGTGTGTGTGTGTGTGTGTGTGTGTGTGTGTGTGTGTGTGTGTGTGTGTGTGTGTGTGTGTGTGTGTGTGTGTGTGTGTGTGTGTGTGTGTGTGTGTGTGTGTGTGTGTGTGTGTGTGTGTGTGTGTGTGTGTGTGTGTGTGTGTGTGTGTGTGTGTGTGTGTGTGTGTGTGTGTGTGCGTGTGCTATCCGTGTGAACCGAGGACAAAACATGATAACACAACGGGCTACCGAGGACCGCAAATTACAACCGAGGACCTGGTCCCGGCCCTCGCTATTTTCACCAATCAGAACGCGTTTTCTTGCGCTCTAGGATCACGTGACCGAATTTCTCATATGTCCTCGATTGTGACGAAAAATATGATATTTGTAACACACGTGTGTTAAGTGTGTATCACCTCTCAAGTTTCAGGTGCGTAGACATTTGTGTTAACCCTCGCCCCGCTGGGGTGCCTAGCCGAACACGCCCTGCTGGGGGGGGGGGGGGGGGGCAGATTCTGCCCCCCTACCTAACTCCCGAACCAATGGCCGTAGCGAGACGCGCGAGGCGGCGATTGAAAGCCCTCGATGAGACAATTCTAAGCGTACTTAAAAAAAAATACCAAAGGTCAAGGTCAAAGGTCAATATCAGGTCAAAGGTAAACATATCGTGTTTTCGGGTAATTGCCTGCAGAGACCAGACTATCAACAACAGCGCGCCCAAACTCAACCAATACACTTCCAATGAAGACGATAAGATACTGCCTGAGTATAAGACTCATACTAAGTACAGGTCAAGGTCAAGGTCAGGTCACGACAAGCAAAAGTAATATGAAAACCGCGTGACACATGTTTTATGGGTTATTTCAGACGACAAATGCACTGGTTACGGTAATTTTGACATTTGACCTCAAGGTCAGGTCAATATCAGGTCAAATCTGGTCAAATTTTGAAATAACAAAAATGCATTGCAAGACACATGTTTCCCTTTCAGTTTGGTCCCAGGATGCCAATGGTGTATTTTGTTTTTGTGTACGACGTATAAAATGTCAAAAAATTGCTATTGGAAAAAATCACGTCATCAGATTTTACATATATTACAGCCATTTGGGGGTCAAAAATAAAGATATTGATTTGAAATTTAGCATGGTCACTACTTAGGGGTAGTTTTCCTACATATTTTCCGGTTTTTGAAATTTTTGCAAAATTTTGTTTTTTTGGAGACATTTTCCCCCAAAAATGTTTTTTTTTTTAATTTTTGGGGTCCAAAAAGCAGAAGTCGAAAAATCCGAGATAGCCATGTTGTAGAAAATGCAATTTCCGATCTTCTGACGTTTTCTTTGCAATTTGCTTCAAAACACGATATTTGAGGATCGATCAAACATTTGTCCATTTTGACCCAAAATGGCGAAACATGACGTCACTTAAACATCATTTTCTCAAAAAATTACCGGCCGATTTTGTCGATTTTTTTTTATACAGACGGCAAATTGATGACAGATAAGGTACAGCAATAAAGGACAGGGACTCATATTTTAGCCCTCGCACTGCCGCGGGGAAGGTATCTGCCTAGAGATGCAAATCTGGAGCCCGCTGAGCCGGCGCCGGGGTCAACTTGGGGCCCGGCAGGGCTGAAGCCGTGCAAAACTTGGGGTTACCGGCCTAATGGCGGGCTCAATAGAAATTATGAACATGTACAAAAATACAATAGTTATATACAAAAATACAAAATAACAAAAATCTTGTTTCCTTTTTTTCTGAAAAAAAAAAATCCAGGCAAAATTTATACAATAAATGGTATAATCAACTTAAGGTCATCTTACCAATCTTCATTCATCAATCATCATTGCAATGCATAACTCCATAACATAACTTTACCAGTGTGAGTGCATGCAGAAAGGTCAAACCTTAACCCTGGGCCGCTAAGGTGCTAACTGAGCTCCTTCTCCACATCCAAATAGTACTCCAACCAACTAGGATGTGAGCACTGAATAGACCCAGTCTAAACCAGCCCACTATCACAATTCACAACTTCAACTTCAACTTTGTATTCTGGCATATTCCATGGTGAAAGGTAGAGGTCTATGTACACGGCTGGACTTTTTAACTTTACCAGTAGGTGGGTTGTAAACTCCTAGATAGACCTAAAGCATGACATAGTTCTGAAACTCAACTTCACAGTAACATTCAGGTTAAAATCAAACCACAGTCAAGGCCCAAGGGTGTATGTTGATTGAGTTGATGCCACAACTTCAACTTGGATGAGGAATTGAGACAAATATGGGGGTACAGGCAATTTTGTGAGTTTTCGTGGTACCTACCAGACATGTGCCAAGATCCAAAAAAGATCCAAGATCCAGGATCCACAGGATCCAAGATCTTGGATCTTGATGGATCTTGGATCCTATGTTTTCAATTTTGTCGAGAGATCCTATGGATCCTGGATCCTGCCCGGGACAGTTTGTCGCTGGATCCTGTGGATCTTGGATCTTGAAATTTGGTTTTGTCGTAAGATCCTGTGGATCACCCACCGGCGGCGACATGGATGGTTATCTGGTGAACTAATTTTAAAATGTTTTATCATGATGTCTTATTAGTGTGAATGTCCAGGGCTGCGGAGTCAGTAAAATTGCATCGACTCCGACTCCGACTCCGACTCCGACTCCCACTCCGACTCCGATCTGAAAAAATCGACTGCGACTCCGGCCTATTATCCGGCCTCCGGTCCGGTTCTGCGGCTGTGTGCTAGATAACAATATATGCAATACCATTCATTTTTCATGTTTTCTTCCCATAAAGAGAACGTAAAACAATTATATGCGGCCTGTGGACTGACGTAGTTTGTTAGTTGTGCATCCAATTAGGTTGCACATATAACTGCAGGCGACAAAACCCGTGAAACGGGAATCGAGCAGCGAAGTTCGCCGCTCGATGCCCGTTTCGCGAGTTTTGTCTGGATATATAAGTGCGAACGCAGCTTGTCTTTGGCATTATGTCTTAAGGGGCCAGCCAGGGATATGGGGGAGCCAGCGTGGGGTCTGGGGAAGGGGAGGGGGCGGCGCCATAGGGCTAATGTAAAAAATCCTGCGAATCTGGGGGTGCGGGAGAGGGTTTCAAGCGAACTTGGGTGTGCCCAGCCCTCCAGCCCCCCCCCCCACCCCCCGGTGGCGACGCCCCTGGTAAGACTCAAAACATGAATTGTGCTCCCAAAACATGTGCCCCCCCCCTTGGCTGATTTCTAAATACGCCACTGGCTGGCGTGGGAAAGTGTCAGAAAGCGCGCGCCAGAAGGAACGGAGTAGTCAGTAAGCTGACGGGAGCGGGTCGGTGCGGCGGTGACTCGCGGTTTTCGTGGAATCACCGTGGAGCCCAGGAACATGGTGAAGAGGAAGAGAAAGGTAGGTGCTAAGCAGCGGTTACTATGTGCTTTCTGGTCACTCTATTGTTTCTGACATGCATGTGCTTCGACTCTCAGCTGGTACCTTGTCCGGTAACGGTGGGGCTGGCGTCACCGTCGCGGCTGGCTTCTCACGAAAATCAATCTAATATAACCTAACCTAACCCAACCTAACCTACAACCTACAACCTACAACCTACAACCTACAACCTACAACCTACAACCTACAACCTACAACCTTCAACCTACAACCTACAACCTACAACCTACAACCTACAACCTACAACCTAAGCCGCGACGGTGACGCCAGCCCCACCGAGACCCCTTGTCCCACCCAGCGCAGTAGGCCTTACACCCTCACGTATCATATTTCAATCAAATTTGTCGTGGAAGGATTTTTGGAGCCCAGCATTCCGCTGGCACAAAATTAGCAGTGGCGGCTCGTGGTCCCAAATGTGCCTGAGGCCCAAGTCTTGAAGTTGATACGAGTGAAGCGACTTGAGTTTAATTGATAACAAAATTAGATATAGATTATAGGCATATGCACGATGGGTGGGGACCATCCATTATTCGGTCAGTTTGTTTGTTTTTGTTTTTAATGAACAAAATTCGAAGTTGGATGAAGCCGAGAGGAGCTTCAATAAATATTTACTACCTATGTATGCGGAGGAAATTCTCATAAGGGGGTGGGTTTCGTTGAAGACTAGGTTTAAGCTTCACTGCCCCCCCCCCAGTGGTTTTCCACTTGCCACTCCCAAACCGTTAGAGATAGCGTCTTGAAACTTTAGGACTTTTCCTACAATTAAATAATACGTCTTGTGCAAAAATTTGAAAAAAATCGGTCCGCCAGAGGCGGTGCCAGGATCTCGTTTTGGGGAGGCAGATTGTCACGTCTGAACGGTTTTGAACGAAGTCGTGGGGTTTGCTTCCTTATTGTGAGTTCTACGGTACAATTAATGCACCAAATTCACTTGCGTAGCAATCTACAAGCAAAATACTAGTGATTGCACATAATTTGGGCAGAGGCGTACTCAGGTACACAAAATGGGAGGCGATATCTACTGGTGCGGGCTGGTAGTGACAACCAAGCTGCATACCTGGAACCGCCGTAAGTTACGCAACTCAGCGACAGGGACAGGAAGTCAGCTCTGGACGGATGATACACAGGTTCTGGTCAGCGACAGGGCAGGGAGTCAGCTCTGGACGGATGATACACAGGTTTTGGTCAGCGGCAGGGACTGGGAGTCAGCTCTGGACGAATGATACACAGGTTTTGATCAGCGGCAGGGACAGGGAGTCAGCTCTGGACGGATGATACACATGTTCTGGTCAGCGACAGGGACAGGGAGGGGCTCTGGTCAGTGTCAGGGACAGGGAGTCAGCTCTGGTCAGCGGCAGGGACAGGGAGTCGGCTCGGGACGAATGATACACAGGTTCTGGTCAGCGGCAGGGACAGGGAGGGGTTCTGGTCAGCGGCAGGGACAGGGAGTCAGCTCTGGACGGATGATACACAGGTTCTGGTCAGCGGCAGGGACAGGGAGTCAGCTCTGGACGGATGATACACAGGTTCTGGTCAGCGGCAGGGACAGGGAGTCAGCTCTGAACGGATGATACACTCCCAATATCCTCCCTCGTATTCCGTCGGTTTTCCACCGAGTCAACAATCTGCTGCTTAGCCCTGGCGGCGGCGGACAGCGGGACGCTAACCCTCTCCCGGCCGGCGGAGGTGACATGCAGGCCTCCCTGAGCGGGCGTTGACCGGGACCGGGCCAGCCGTCGCCCGCCGCTCCTGACCCGGCGACACGTGCTGACAGGTCACAACTGCCGGGCCACTCACTGTCAATCACTTCTTGTGACGACCAACGCGTCCAAACACCACGGCACGTCTACAGGGGCAAACGGCGTCAGTGCCAACTGCCACCCCACGTGACTATAACTACTGGCTAGTGAAATCATCTGAACATGCGATTCTGAAACCGCCTCCCCGCGACACACCACCCTCAGGCCGCCTAATATCCCAGACAAAATAAACCTGAAAATATTACAATAGACTTGTCAAAAATATAAGCGTCCACGATGGCGGCAACTGGACCGCAGCGACCGCAGCAGCAGCGGCAGCAGAGGCGGCGGCGGCGGCGGCAACAGCTGGGATGGATGGTTATGTCAAGAAGAGGCCGAGGTAAACTGGGTGAGTGACGGGAACTAGGAGAGGAAGAGGAACTAGGTCAACGCCCTCTGTCTGGCCGCTGCCGATACGGGATTCACTCGGCACCCCTGAAGTCTAACAT
>JAXIVJ010005293.1:0-2500 GCA_036785665.1 Chirona hameri | reverse complement strand
CTGTGGTTCTGTGGTCTTTCTCTGTGGTCTAGCAAGTTGGGCACCGCTGGAGCAGCTTTTAGATGCCGATGTCCACATGGTCGCATCGCCTTTTTAGGAACTCGGCAGACTAGCTAAACATGTAGGCTGTAGCACGCTGGAAGTTGAAAGTTAACATTTTATGAAGGGAGTGGGCCCTGGAGCCAGCAATTAAGTACCGCCAAGGAGAGCCTCTGCCAGACATTTAAAGGGAATGCTTCACCTTTTTGAAAGTTGTCAAATATACTCTGGTTGTAGTCTAGAAGATGAAGTAAGTGCTGCTGAAAACGATAGTGATATTTTTTTCTCTCTGGAAAAGTCACTTAACTTTGTATAAATTAAGTTTTTAAATTTGGGCTGATGACGTCATTATTGAGCTATAGACCGCCGTCGATTGACTGACAAAGTGGGATCGGCTGATAAAGTGGCTATCAGCCAATCAGCGGCTGCACCAGCCTGGGTGCATTTTGAAAATGGTAAATCAAATTGCTTAAAAACGGTTAAGTTTTGGGGGGAAATGACCTTTGTAATTTATACTTTCCAATAACGGCCGAAGATAATGGCTATCTCAGTTTAAACTAATACAAAGGTGAAACATTCCCTTTAATGAAATTCATTTTCCTATTTTCAAATTTTTATAAACAATGGCTAAACTTGTCATGCTGCGAAGCGGCGCGAAATTTTCCAGCTTTGTATTGTGGATAGCTGAATTATGACTGCTGCAAAGGCAATTTGCATGACTACGATTAGACTCGAGCAAAGGGGGGGAAGATACGTTGCCCCCTCCTTTGAAGTCCAGGGGGGTGGGGGGTGGGGGGGGGGGGAGTATGACCCCGTGCTCCTCCCCCTGTGGCCGCCAGTGCTAGTAGCCCGTCACCCCAGAGCTGCTGGTAACTCGTCACCCCAGAGCTGCTGGTAACTCGTCACCCCAGAGCTGCTGGTAACTCGTCACCCCAGAGCTGCTGGTAACTCGCCAACCCAGAGCTTGCTGGTAACCCGTCACCCCAGAGCTGCTGGTAACCCATAACCCCAGAGCTGCTGGTAACTCGTCACCCCAGAGCTGCTGGTAACTCGTCACCCCAGAGCTGCTGGTAACTCGTCACCCCAGAGCTGCTGGTAACCCGTCACCCCAGAGCCGCTGGTAACCCGTCACCCCAGAGCTGCTGGTAACCCGTCACCCCAGAGCTGCTGGTAACCCGTCACCCCAGAACCGCTGGTAACCCGTCACCCCAGAGCTGCTGGTAGCCCCGTCACCCCAGAACCGCTGGTAACTCGTCACCCCAGAGCTGCTGGTAACCCATAACCCCAGAGCTGCTGGTAACTCGTCACCCCAGAGCCGCTGGTAGCCCGTCACCCCAGAGCTGCTGGTAGCCCGTCACCCCAGAACCGCTGGTAACCCGTCACCCCAGAGCTGCTGGTAACCCATAACCCCAGAGCTGCTGGTAACTCGTCCCCCCCAGAGCTGCTGGTAACCCCGTCACCCCAGAGCTGCTGGTAACTCGTCCCCCCAGAGCTGCTGGTAACCCGTCACCCCAGAGCTGCTGGTAACTCGCCAACCCAGAACGATTTACACGGAGTGTTCTCACCGCAAACAAAGCGCGCCGGCGGGAAAACACGGCTGGTTGCGCCGTCCGGAGGCAGTCGGCCTGGCTGTGTGATGTATTACGCTGCTGTGATGCTGTGATGCTGTGATGCTGTGATGCTGTGATGCTGTGATGCTGTGATGTGCGGCTGTGATGTATTACGCTGCTCCGACTGAGTGCAACTTTGTGTTGCGACACTAATCACATCCATTCATCACGCGTGGTGAGGCTCTCACAGTCACAAACTTCAAACAACTGCCGAGCAGTACTCCTCATCAGCGGCTGAAGCCACATGAGCCGAGCGGTATACACGATGTGGTCCAGTGCTGATATGTTCATACGATCAATACATTGTGTGTGGGCTTCGGAAATCGAATACAAACGGTGGGTTTTGGTTGAGCTGGCAATGCTTCAATCTCAAACGTCAGCGTAAAACTTGCTTTCATTTCAGAGTCTCTGAAGCATTCTGCACAAATTACAATAACAATGCAATCTGTTCCGGAATGTTGGAATACAACATATTAACAACAAAACTGCTGGGAGCAAATATATGAAAACAAGGGGAACAAATATATGGAAACAAAGGCAAACAGCTTCTGATACGTGGATACAATATGTAAGCGGTGTGTTGGCGTTATCATGCGGTGGTGACATGCAGGAAAGTAGACTTATATGGTGCTAATTTGTGCTCATGTATCAATTAATTAAACATGGATCGAATGAGCCAATCGATTATTATCCGGTTCGAACGCACGTGCTCTTTAATGTCGCAAACTAGTGTAGTAATTCACCGTCATATCATCGTATCACAAGTCACTCAGATTCAACTACCGAAGTGCAGTGCAGTGAGTCACATGATTAAACTTCACATCTGACCTGTTTTATTCTCGTCTCGTTCG
>JAXIVJ010005292.1:67500-75214 GCA_036785665.1 Chirona hameri | reverse complement strand
AAAATGTGGACCGACAAGCAAACATCGTTTTGACTTGAGACGTACTTTTTGACCAAATTGCTTTACGCTACTCCAAGGTAGCGCAAATAAAAGCTTCAAGCGTAATTTTGTTTCCGCTCCCAATCCGCTCCCAGGTGACTTTACCTAAATCAATTCATTTTCTACCACCGAAAACTTTAATCTCACCCCTGGGAGCAAGTCTATCCAAAAGCAGATAATCTGCAGGGCCTACTCGAGGTAACATAAAGGCATACAGGCATACAAGATAAGTGCAACAAAGAGCCTCTTGGGCTCATCTGAGGTTGCACATCCCCCTTAACCAGTCTCACCCTTTTCAACAGACATGTGCCAAGATCCAACAAAGATCCGGGATGCAGGGTCCCTAGTATCCAAGCTCTGGAATCTTGTTGGACCTTGTATCTTTTGTTTTCATTTTGTCGAGAGATCCTGCGGATCTTGGATTTGTTTAATACAGGTTGTCGCTGGATCCTGAGGATCCTGGATCTTTGAGGAAAGTATCGCTAGATCCTGTGGATCCTGGATCTTTTTGTGAAAGTTGTTGTGGAATCTTCAGGATCCTGGATATTTTCCTTGAAAGTTGCCGTGGGATTTAGCAGATCCTTAATGATGGTGTAGGACGCACCATCAAACCCACTAAGAAATTAAGAATACCTTTAAATGATTGCAATTGTAGTGCTAGTTGTGCTCCATAGTATCTGATATTGCTTTGCAATCATTTGCATTTTCATTTGCATTCATTGCCTCAAGTGGAGAAACATCCCTCATCAAGTTTAGCAACTATGTTGGATAGGACATGGCCAAGGTCAAGGATGATGCATGCCTACAAAGTTTTAGGTATCCGATTTTCTTACTTGGTTTAACTGTCTCAAAAATCATCACTGTGTTCAGAGGTCAGCATATTTTTTCATCATTGACTGCTGAAAATCGGGCATTTTTCATCAGCAGTACATCATCAGCAGCAGTACTTTCCTCTGGCCATTAACCCTCGCCCTAAGGGAGTTTTTTTTTCTTCAACTTCGCCCTACGGGGGGGGGGGCAGTGGCGCACGCAGGGGGGGGGGGTCAAAGGGGTCAGCTGACCCCCCCCCCCCCGAAATTTCTGAGGGCCCGTATTTCTGAGGGGCCGTTTCTGGTAGGGGCCCGGTCTTGGTCAGGCCCGATCGAGGTAGGGGCCCGGTGCTGGCAAAGGCGTGGCATGGGATGATGGGGCCCGGTCACAACAGGGCCCGGTCCTCGCATATTCTTGATACGGGCCCGTTTCTGGTAGGGGCCCGGTCTTGGTCAGGCCTGATCGAGGCAGGGGCCCGGTGCTGACTAAGGCGTGATATGGGGCCCGGTCACAACAGGGCCCGGTCCTTGCATATTCTTGATACGGGCCCGTTTCTGGTAGGGGCCCGGTCTTGGTCAGGCCTGATCGAGGCAGGGGCCGGTGCTGGTAAAAGCGTGGCATGGGGCCCGGTCAGGACGAGGGCCCGGTCATAACAGGGCCCGGTCCTCGCATATTCTTGATACGGGCCCGTTTTGCGTAGGGGCCCGGTCTTGGTCAGGCCCGATCGAGGCAGGGGCCCGGTGCTGACAAAGGCGTGATATGGCCCAGGTCACAACAGGGCCCGGTCCTTGCATATTCTTGATGCGGGCCCGTTTCTGGTAGGGCCCGATCGAGGCAGGGGTCCGGTGCTGGGAAAGACGTGATATAGGGCCCGGTCAAAACAAAGGCCTGGTCACAACAGGGCCCGATCCTTGCAAATTCTTGATACGGGCGTATTTGATATTGATACGTATTTTTTACATTATCCATTGTTGCTTCAGGAAATGGTTTATGACAACTTTTGGCAACATGATGGTGGGCGCGAATGACGTAGTCGCGGCGCTCTAAAACCCCAACGATGATGATGATAACGTAACTACCGGGGATCGGACTGTCTAACCTGTCTAACCTGTAAAATATAATTGTTGTTGTTGTCATTTACCTGCCTAACCTGTAAAATATAATTTTTGTTGTTGTCATTTACCTCATTTCGTCAAATTTACTCTCGACAGTTGTACCGCACATCAGTAGCACACGCACCTAAAATTCGCACATCAGTAGCACACGCAGTCACCTTACACGACATTGACAAGAAAATTATAATGTATCAGGTCCCATGCTGTAGGGGGCCCGCTCAAAAACAAGTGACCGAAATCCGCGAAGTTTTCTCAAAACGGGTGGGGGCCCGCCCACAAGAGGGCCCGCTTTTAGGGCTCTGACCCCCCCGAAATGGAATCCTGCGTGCGCCACTGGGGGGGGGGGGGGGGGGGGGGGCTAACACGTCCCCTCTGTTAACTTCCAAACCAAGCAACTTAGAGCAATCCGGTAAGAACCAGCATGTTGCCTGTCATGAGATAAATCTAACAGTATGCAATTGTTAGGTTTCAGCTCAACCGGTGACCTTCCAGGTCAAGTGAATGACCTCGGATTTACCACGTCCATAACAGCGATTTTGCTCTCCAGAAAACCTCAAAATTAGAAATTGATCAATGCAAATAAAAAGGCATGTTCCTAGACCAGTTTCGGCTAAAAAATGCAGAGAAGGTAATTATTTGTTCGTATCTTGTCAAAGAAGTCAAAAAAAGTTATTTTAAAAATTACGTCATCAGTTTCTTACACTTAGGGAGCCATCACTCAGACAAAAATGAAGATATTGCTTTGACATTTTGTATGGGTATTGTCCATACTCAGTTCTCTCACATATATTCCGGTTTTTCTAAAATCTTTGAAAATGGTAATTTTCTGGGGGGTTTTTCTCTAAAAAAACATCTTTTATTTATTTTAGGGGTCAAAACCGAACATTTTAAAATCCGAGATTGCCATTTTTAAGAAAATGCCATTTTGTATCTTAAGTGAATTGCGTTTGCAATTTGATTTAAAACTCTGTTTTCTACGATTTTTCAAATATTTATCGTTTTTTTTTACCAACATGACGTCATCAAAACATGATTATCTCCCAAACTACTTAACCAATTTCATTTTGTTTTACAGCATACGTATAATTGTTGTAAACTCAGTTACCGAAAATTTCAGCAAGATGCGCCGCATGTGTAAAAAGTTATTCAAGAAAAACCTCAGGGGGGCCTGTCAGGCCCCCCCCCCCCCCGTAGGGTGAGGGTTAATAAGTAAATAAGTAGGTCTTGCTTCTGGCCCACCCTGCAGCTTAACGTCTTTGAAAACCGTGTGTCTTTGGACCCAAAACAAGAAACGCTGATTGCAATAGCTATATTGTAAAACATTAATTATATTGCACATCAGTCAACTTTTAATAGGTATTCATTTTAAAAATGTCTGTTGATGGCTGGCGAAATATGTGATGTTCTCTTTGGGCAATGGAGCATTTGAGATTAAACATCCTGGGTGTTAGCCTAGCCCTTCTCCTTGATGAACTAGTAAAAACCGTCGTTCTATTCATTATGTCCCGAGTAGCGGATTCACATTAAATCAGTTCAGAGTTCTGCATATGATCGGGAATAAATTGTGGAAGAGTTTGGGAATTTGAGTGGTGTGTCATAACAGCGCTGAGCGTTATTAATCAGGCCCGGGTCCGTGACGTATGTTTTTACAGCGCTGAGCGTTATTTATCAGGCCCGGGTCCGTGACGTCGGCCTTTACAGCGCTGAGCGTTATTAATCAGGCCCGGGCCCGTGACGTATGTTTTTACAGCGCTGAGCGTTATTTATCAGGTCCGGGTCCGTGACGTATGTTTTTACAGCGCTGAGCGTTATTAATCAGGCCCGGGTCCGTGACGTCTGTTTTTACAGCTCTGAGTGTTATTAAGCGGGTCCGGCTCTGTGATGTATGTTTTTACAGCGCTGGGCGTTATTAATCAGGTCCGGGTCCGTGACGTCTGTTTTTACAGCGCTGAGTGTTATTAAGCGGGTCCGGCTCTGTGACGTATGTTTTTGTCGCCCTAATCTCGGGAAGTGATATGTTTCCGCAGCCTGCTGAATGGTGTGCTACTGTGGGCAGTGTGCAGCTGGGGATGCTGGGATATTGTCGTGTGCTCAGCCTGTTCGTCTCTCATTCTGTGCTACTTCGTGTGCTCAGTCGGTTCGTCTCTCATTCTGTGCTACTTCTGTTCACCAGCTCCGTCATCCGAACTCACACAATGAACACACCATTGTCTTTACTGTGCCTCTGACTCGCCCCCCCCCCCCCCCCGCTCCGTCCCCACAGATCCGGTCCCAGTACGCGCGGGCGGTCAGCACGGTGACCGCTGAGCTGGCCCGGCAGCGGGAGGAGGCCGAGCGGACCGGCGGCGCGCTGTCCGCCGCCGAGGAGTCTGCCCGCGCTGCTGAGGCCGCGGCCGCCACGCAGCGCCAGCAGCTGCAGCGGCTGACCGAGCGGCTGACTGAGGCCGACCGGCGGGCGCTGCAGCAGGCGGAGCAGCAGCAGCAGCTGGAGGCCGAGCTGGGTCTGCTGCAGCAGTCAGCCGCGTCCCATGACGAGCAGCTGCGGCGGGCGGCCGAGGAGGCGGACCGTCTCCGGCAGGACCTGGTGGAGGCCAGGGAGCGGTGTGTTCAGCTCAGTCAGAGGGAAGCGGACGCCCTGGACAAGCTGAAGGAGGGGGTGGACGTGGTGCAGAACGCGCTGATGGAGCAGGAGGAGGCGGTCCAGAAGGCGGCGCGGCTCGAGGGTAGGTGGCATGTCTCACTTCCCCTCCTCCCACGCTCGCATCCCTAATGCTTATGTGAAGTGAAACTCTTGCATCCGTCAAGTGAATAACCAATGCTGCTTTAGTATGGATTTCAATAACGTATCTGCCGACAGACTAACTAACGCTTCTGTCGGATGAATGCATAACGCTTATGGACCCTGTATACAATGCTTTAGTGGAGGGCTAACGACGCCTGGACCGTCTGACCCCGTTTGTGGCCCATAGCGGTAGTTTTGTGCGTCTGCCCTGACCTAACCGCATGCTGGCTGGCTGGCTGGGGTGACCGTGTCGGCCGGTCGCCATCTACCTGACGCGGCGGCGGTTCGCTGGTGCGGCAGGAGACGTGGCAGAGCTGGAGGCGTCTCTGGGTCGACTGGCTGAGGAGGCAGGACTGAGAACGCGTCAGGAGGTGGACGCCATCAGAGAGCAGGGCAACAAACGGCTGGTCGAGCTGGCCGAGAAACTGCAGCAGAAAGACGCTGTAAGGCGGGATACCGGGATCAGGGGACTGATACCGGGATAAGGGGACCGGGATAAGGGGACCGGGATCAGGAGACCGGGACAGGGAGCAGGAGACCGGGGCCGGGACAGGGATCAGGAGACCGGGACCGGGATCAGGAGACTGGGACCGGGATCAGGAGACCGATACCGGGATCAGGAGACCGGGGCCGGGACAGGATCAGGAGACCGGGACCCGGGACCGGGATCAGGAGACCGGGACCGGGATCAGTAAACCGGGACCGGGATCAGGAGACCGGGAGCAGGAGACAGGGACAGGGATCAGGAGACCGGGATCAGGAGACCGGGACCGGGATCAGGAGACCGGGATCAGGAGACCGGGACCGGGATCAGGAGACCGGGATCAGGAGACCGGGATCAGGAGACCGGGATCAGGAGACCGGGATCAGGAGACCGGGATCAGGAGACCGGGATCAGGAGACCGGGATCAGGAGACCGGTACCGGGATCGGTACCGGGATCAGGAGACCGGACCGGGATCAGGAGACCGGGACCGGGATCAGGAGACCGGGACCCGGGATCAGGAGACCGGGACCGGGATCAGGAGACCGGACCGGGATCAGGAGACCGGGGCCGGGATCAGGAGACCGGGACCGGGATCAGGAGACTGGGACCGGGATCAGGAGACTGGGACCGGGATCAGGAGACCGGACCGGGATCAGGAGACCGGGACCGGGATCAGGAGACCGGGACCGGGATCAGGAGACCGGGACAGAGATCAGGAGACCGGGACAGTGATCAGGATACCGGGAAAGTGATCAGGAGACCGGGACAGTGATCAGGAGACTGGGACAGGGATCAGGGGACCGGGACCGGGATCAGACTGGGACCGGGACAGGGACCGGGATCAGGAGACCGGGATCGGGATCAGGAGACCGGGACCGGGATCAGGAGACCGGGACCGGGAGCAGGAGACCGGGACCAGGAGATCGGAACAGGGATCAGGAGACCGCGACAGGGATCAGGAGACCGCGACAGGGATCAGGAGACCGGGACAGGGACAGGGGCAGAGACACTGGCACCATATTGTTGCTGGTGAATAACCATAGAGGTGCATGCGGATGTTTCAATTACGGCATCGTTGCTTAGCGGTAGTCGGTATGGATGCTGATTCAATGGTTAGAATGCATATACAAGAAGCTGCACGTGTGGGCTACATTTACCTGTCACTGTATTTTAAGTAAACGTTCAAACCTTCCTAGTTGTTCAGGCTCTGTTATCAGGTTTGGATTTGAGTTATGCTTTGTAATACCTCCAACAAAACATCGACACCCCAAGGAGGAGCGTACGGTGTCAGGGGGATCTCCGCAATAATGATCAGCTGTCTCGACTTCCATTCAATAACAACATATTCAACATCGTTTTCAAACTATATGCTGGTTTAAATGATATAAATCTGTTTTTCTTGCTATCTTTGCGTTCTCGTGACGAGGTTTCGGCCGTGTTTACCTTTCTTTTCACCCGCGCACAGCTGCCGTTTGTGTGCCAATTGTATATCCTTTGCACCTGTATTCGCCGCCATGATCCACCTCCCCACTCCCGCTCCCAGAGGAGCGGCCCGCCCGGCATACGGCACGCAGCCTCCCCGCCCGGAGGACGTACCGTGTGGGCTGACAATCCGCTCATTTCCGACTGTATCCCGGCCCGTGCGTGTCGCCCTGATCAAGGTCCTGTCTGTGGTGGGCTGCGTCAGGTCCGTCAGCTAATCCGCCCCTGGCTGTCCTGTCTGCGGTGAACCCCGTCAGAGGCACCGGACTACCGCGTGCTGACCCTCTCCCCTTCCCCTGCTCAGTGGCGTGCGTGCTGGACTCATCAGATTAGTGGACACGGAGACAGCAGATCTGCCTGCACTGGCTACCGGTTGTGTAATGCTCCGTGTCGGTATCGGTATCGGTGTCGGTGTCGGTGTCGGTGTCGGTGTCGGTGTCGGGTGTCGGTGTCGGTGTCGGTGTCGGTGTCGGTGTCGGTATCGGTGTCGGTGTCGGTGTCGGTATCGGTATCGGTGTCGGTGTCGGTGTCGGTGTCGGTGTCGGTATCGGGGTCGGTGTCGGGGTCGGTGTCGGTATCGGTGTCGGTGTCGGTGTCGGTATCGGTATCGGTGTCGGTGTCGGTGTCGGTATCGGTGTCGGTGTCGGTATCGGTATCGGTATCGGTGTCGGTATCGGTATCGGTGTCGGTGTCGGTGTCGGTATCGGTATCGGTATCGGTGTCGGTGTCGGTATCGGTATCGGTGTCGGTGTCGGTGTCGGTATCGGTATCGGTATCGGTGTCGGTGTCGGTATCGGTGTCGGTGTCGGTATCGGTGTCGGTATCGGTGTCGGTGTCGGTGTCGGTGTCGGTATCGGTATCGGTGTCGGTATCGGTGTCGGTATCGGTGTCGGTATCGGTGTCGTGTCTTGTCGTGCCACGTCAGAGTACTGGCTGCATTCCAACAGCAACTCAATATTTTAACAAATTTCAACCCGATATTTGGCTCTCACAACCGAAG
>JAXIVJ010005292.1:0-65000 GCA_036785665.1 Chirona hameri | reverse complement strand
GACGAGATGTGGTACGGGCTGTTTGGGTACCTCCAAAGAAATGACCTCTGCCGTGCCGAGGTCATCGGCTAAGCTCGGGTCGGCCGCTGGAGTTCTGTGATCACCTGACATGTGCATATTCCCCACAGCCAGGTTTCGATAAAATTACACTTGTTTGCCGGTCGTGGGAGAAGGTCGAAACATGGACTCCACCAACCGCTCATCAATTTTGGGACACCCTGTAATCGACGTAAATCATGTGAAAAAGATGCACATAAAATGTGCAATCCATCCCATTCACGACTAAAAACTGTCATTTAGAACGTCACAGAAGTTCTGTATTATAGATTTCGGTTTGTATTTTCCACAAGCTGAACTCCATTTTCGGCTAGTAAATTATTGATGACCAATCTTACTGCGCGAAACCTTTCTAGGATATTGAATTTCGACAACTGACCCCATTTCCATGGGCAGTTTAAACTGGTTTAAATAAAACGGATAGCTAAAAACGGATTAGTTGGTTTCCGGCCATGTAAGTGGGCATATCTCACCAGCCTGCTAAAATTTTACGCCTCCTCTCGTACTCGATGATTGCTGGCGAGATATGCCCACTTACATGGCCGGGAACCAACTCATCCGTTTTAAGCTATCCGTTTTAAACCAGTTCAAACCCCATGGAAATGGGTTCAGTGTGTACGCGAAGTAAAACTCCCTTGACGCAGCTATCAACACAATACCTTGTACCTTTGTGCGTCTGGTAAATCAAACCAGTTTTCTTAAATTACTCACTGCCTTGAAGCGGAGTTGCGTCGTTCCACTGTTCCGGACAATCCCGGTTAATCCGGGCAATCCCGCTTAATCCGGCCAATCTATTTGCGGTCACTTGCACAGCCGAAATGGTCCGCGGGGGCTTGGAGGGACGTCATGCTGAAAATGTTGCTGGATTGGTGTCAGGATTCCGGCGAGGGCGGTGATTCAATGACGTGTGTGTGGGGGGGACTACGTTTTACGACGGTCATGTCACACTGAGACATTTAATCTCCGGAATATCCCCAGATTAACGATATCTCCCATACGTTTATGGTTCCATTCGGAAATCCGTTATGTGGTGGTAGGTACCGAAGATCCATTTTATTGTACTTAATAATTCACTTTACGACGTTGATTTCCAGAGGTCAAACGATGTATTGTATTCCCTTTGATTTCTTTTACTCAAATTCGACAACCATTTAATACAGGTTTGATATCACATTGGTGCATTGAATAGCACATGATCACTATGTCCGTAGCTGTTCTAAAACGTGAAATACCGAATGCTGCCGAAAAGTAACAACAACCAACAAGAGAACATCCGTGCAACCTCGTCTTTCCCGGGCCTCAGATTCGCGTAGGAAACGTGTGGCGTAAGCCATGTGAATTTTATACCGTACTCCTGTTTGGTCGCTGTCATGTACAAAACTGATGACCGTTCATTTTAATCGTAATATGGTGTGATGGAGCCTGATGTATGTGGCGAAACAGCAGCTGTCTGAGAGGGGGCCGGCTAACTGTTCTGTTCGTTACTGCAGGACGAGGTGGAGCAGCAGCAGCAGCTGTCTGAGAGGGGGCCGGCTAACTGTTCTGTTCGTTACTGCAGGACGAGGTGGAGCAGCAGCAGCAGCTGTCTGAGAGGGGGCCGGCTAACTGTTCTGTTCGTTACTGCAGGACGAGGTGGAGCAGCAGCAGCAGCTGTCTGAGAGGGGGCCGGCTAACTGTTCTGTTCGTTACTGCAGGACGAGGTGGAGCAGCAGCAGCAGCTGTCTGAGAGGGGGCCGGCTAACTGTTCTGTTCGTTACTGCAGGACGAGGTGGAGCAGCAGCAGCAGCTGTCTGAGAGGGGGCCGGCTAACTGTTCTGTTCGTTACTGCAGGACGAGGTGGAGCAGCAGCAGCAGCTGTCTGAGAGAGGGCCGGCGAACTGTTCTGTTCGTTACTGCAGGACGAGGTGGAGCAGCAGCAGCAGCTGTCTGAGAGGGGGCCGGCTAACTGTTCTGTTCGTTACTGCAGGACGAGGTGGAGCAGCAGCAGCAGCTCGAGCGACTCCTACGCGAAAAGAAGAAGGTTGAGACTGAGTATGACCGTCTAAAGGTAGGGACGCTGTCCGATAGCCTCACGGAGCTGACTAGCTGTAGGATGTTCGGTCCTTTGTGTTGGATGTTCGATGCTTTTGTTTGTCGCTCCGCTCGGAACGTGACCCTGCGTGTTGCTAACCAATACGCTGCAGCCCGTCCCGCCCGGCTGCCGCGCAAAAGACAACAACGCGTAACCAACACATTTTTCGGAAATGTATTTATTGATACCATTCGATTCCTCTCGACATGCTGCACATTTTGGTATGGGTTTCGAACTCTATCTCTTTTTTATTAACATGATATTTGGCCTATAAGTCTGGTAAAAGTACACATGACGCCAATCCATAGAGGTCC
Organism: Chirona hameri; assembly: GCA_036785665.1. Lineage (NCBI taxonomy): Eukaryota > Metazoa > Arthropoda > Thecostraca > Balanomorpha > Balanidae > Chirona > Chirona hameri. The sequence continues at coordinate 62,558 of JAXIVJ010005292.1, read as the reverse complement.
ACAATGACATATACGTAACGTTTACGTATTTTGTTTCGTTGGTCGTATTGCGAATCAACACGCTTTCATTCCCACGCCAAAAACGCGTATCTCCTGCACATACGCACATTCCTGGGCATTTGTCGGCATCACGTCTGTGTTTTACAACATCAAAACGCGTATCTGTGCAGATACGCGTTATAGACTGTAAATGTTGAAAGAGTGATACAGATAAGCGTTTTGACCATTGGAGAATGTTCGTCTATTTTTGTTGTTCACCATAACTTGCAGATACGCGTTTTCGCGCGCTTCTCCTGAGCGGAGGTGCCATAAGGAAACACGTGATTTTCTTATTTTGCTCGGCGACGTTGCTGTAGTGGAAGTCAAAAACGTCGTTGGTTTTGCGCCATTATTAAACTGCGATCGAATCTGTGACCGAAATACTGTCCTTTGTCACCTCCGCAGCATCAACTATTGCGAGTAGATGGATGACATTTTCACACAATGTGGGTGACATTTCAACGACGTGCAGTGCCAAGAAACGGGGTCGGTGGGGTGCATAATGAGCTCGTGGCACGAGCTGCAAAAACAACCTTGTCTCCATTGCATGAACATGTGGAAAAGTCGGAGCTAAAAATGCGCAAAATGCGAAAAAATGTCGAAACACGGATGAATTTCCAGGTAGATATCTCGGCAACCAATAGTCTGATCGGCATGCGACAAACACAGACGTATAGAGAAATGAACGGACTGGCGTATGCGATGTGGGTCGTCGAGCAGCGCGTGGCATGTGTAAAGTTAATGGGTATACAAACGCAAATTCATGGTTTTATGACGTTTTTCACGATTAAAATTAGTGCCCGAAACCTATGAGACGTGAAGAGATGAAACAAACGAAATTTTGAAGTAAAATATACCGGCTTTATGATGCTTGCAAATGAAAGTTTTCTTTTAAATATATGATAACATAAATCGGTCCGGAATATACAAATTGACAATTTTCGGAAATTTTCGGATTACGCCACGGTGCCGTCAAAACCTGAAGGTGTTGAACGACAACAAATCTATAGCTGTGAAGCGCAATCATTTATGACCAATATTCACCCAAAATGCATGCATATTTACCCACACGAGAGTATATAATTCAAGTTTAAGTAAGACGCTGCAATGCATATTTTGGTCGACGTAATTTGCGTTGGCAAAGTTTTCAATAGTCACCTAGCACTTTGGTTCAAATAATAATTGCAAAGAAACATGCTGTGATCAGAGTGTACCCCCGATTGGCAGATTCACGATTGAGACAGGTGGAAATTAAGGACAATGAAATACAAGTCTTGGTGCAAGTCCAGTGCAAGTTAATGTAGTGCGACTGTACCAATCAAGATTTGTGAAGTTAAAAGTATTAAAATGACTTTTCTGCAAAGGATTTCCTCTACAACGTTATGTATGGAATGGGACTTGGAGTGGAACGTAGCAGGAATACGAAACGGGGACCAGCGGGAACGGGACGGATTGGGACGGGAACGGTACGAGAAAGTGACCGGCACAGGATTGGACCGGGAAGGGGGCGAGGACAGGAACTGGAACTGGGACGGGAACCGGAACCGGAACCGGAACCGGAACCGGAACCGGAACCGGAACCGGACCTGGACCTGGACCTGGACCCGGACCCGGACCCGGACCCGGACCCGGACCCGGACCCGGACCCGGACCGGGACCGGAACCGGAACCGGAACCGGAACCGGGACGCTATGTACTAACGAACTTGGTTACCTTCGCATTGCGGTAGCAAGCGGGCCACACTTGTCTCTGTGTGTCTGTGGCCATTTTGCAGTGGTGTCCTTTGCTCACCTCTGCAGCCTCAACTATTGCGAGTATATGGATGCAATTGTCACACAATCTAGGTGACATTTCAACGACGTGCAGTGTCAAGAAACGGGCTCGCTAGTTCATGGTTTTATGACGTTTTTCACTATTACAATTAGTGCTCCGAACCTATGAGACGTGAAGAGATGAAACAAATGCAAATGTGTACATAAATGTACCGTCTCTATAATTCATGTAAAACTTACGGTTTCTTATAAATATTTCGGTGCTAAAATCTGCCTGTAATATTAACATTGCCAATTTGCGAATATTTCTTTCATTACACCGCCATACCGTCAACACCGGAAGGTGTCAAACCATACAAATTGTACAGCTGTAAATCTGACCGTAAATCCGCAATCAATTCGGACCAATATCCACCCAAAATGTATTCATATTTACGAACATGAAAGTTATAATGACAGTTTTAATAAAACGCTGTAATACTCATTTTGGTCAGTATAATTTTCGTCGGTAAAGCTTGCAATAGCCACCGAAAATATATTCAAGTAATTATTATCGAAGAACCTGCTGTCCTTGAAACGCATTCCCGTTTGACGGATCGCAGGTTGATTTTCTTTTTATAATTTATTTTTATATAAATGATAATTTTTAACGATTTAGTGTAACCCGAAATATGCTACTTAACTTTCAATGTTATTTCATTGAATTTTCGCCTAAAGAATATTTGGGCAATGGTGCGCATATCGGATCTACACCGAGTCAATCTTAAATCAACAATCGCGTATGCGATACGGGAGAGGGAATGGAATAGGGACAGCATTGAACCGGGACGAGAAAGTGACGGGCATAGGATGGGAACGAGACGGAAATGTGACAGGAATGGATGGGAGCGTGATGGACATGGAACAGGTCGGAAGAAAGGATATGGGGACGGGGATTGGACGGGAAACGAAAACGGGACGAAAACGGGACGGGAACGGGACTGGAACGGGACTGGAACAGGATTAGAACATGTCTGGAACAGGACTGGAACAGGTGTGGAACAGGACTGGAACAGGACTGGAACAGGACTGGAACGGGGACTGGAACGGGGACTGGAACAGCTGTACGGGAACGGGACGGAAACGGGACAGAAACGGGACGGAAACGGGACGGAAACGGGACGGAAACGGGACGGAAACGGGACGGAAACGGGACGGAAACGGGACGGAAACGGGACGGAAACGGGACGGAAACGGGACGGAAACGGGACGGAAATGGGACGGAAACGGGACGGAAACGGGAAGTAAACGGGAAGTAAACGGGACGGAAATGGGACGGAAACGGGACGGAAACGGGACGGGAACGGGACTGTAACAGCTGTACGGGAACGGGACGGAAACGGGACGGAAACGGGACGGAAACGGGACGGAAACGGGACGGAAACGGAACGGAACCGAAACGGAACCGGAACGGGACGGGAACGGGACGGGAACGGAACGGGAACGGGAACGGGACGGGAACGGGACGGGAACGGGACGGGAACGGGACCAGAACGGGACGGGAACGGGACGGGAACGGGACGGGAACGGGACGGGAACAGGACGGGAACGGGACGGGAACGTGACTGGGACGGGAACGGGACGGGAACGGGACGGGAACGGGACGGGGACGGGAACGGGAACGGAACAGGAACGGGACAGGGACGGGAACGGAACCGGAACGGGACGGGGACGGGGACGGGAACGGAACGGGACGGGAACGGAATGGGACGGGAACGGGACGGGAACGGGACGGGAACGGGACGGGAACGGAACGGGACGGGAACGGGACGGGAACGGGGACGGGAACGGGAACGGGAACGGGAACGGGAACGGGAACGGGAACGGAACGGGACGGGAACGGAACGGGACGGGAACGGGACGGGAACGGGACGGGAACGGGACGGGAACGGGACGGGAACGGGACGGGAACGGGACGGGAACGGGACGGGAACGGGACGGGAACGGGACGGGAACGGGACAGGATCGGAAACAGTAGATGAGAACGGGAGAAGGGAACGGAACGGGCATGGTCAGCTTAGCTATGCACTATCGAACTTTTTTACCTTCACATTGTTGCCCACATTGTGTAAATTGTTTGACCTCAGGCTATCTCAGATCAGGTCAACAGTTTCACCTCCAAGCAAGTTTTTGAAGTGTGTGGTCGTGCCAAAGCCACAGTGATTGACCGAGCGGTTTGAAACTCACAGGAATCAATGAGGCCATAAGTACCCACAATTCGTATTAATCGTACATCTCGGATTTATTATATCGGTGGCCTAAGGTCAGGCCGACTTCGGGACCTCCCCATTATGTCAATGGGGAAAAATGAAAACTCATAAATACACAATAAATACCTATATTCGGATAGTTTTTTTTTACCAGATTCACCTTTGTTGTGCCAAATACAATTCATCCATGTCAATCCATGTCACATTTTTGTTCGGTGACCTCTACGAGGTCAACTCAGGTGACCCCGAGGTCACTTGCGGGGTTTCTTCAATTACTCCTTGCCAAATCAAGGTAGAGCAATCAGGTTGTCACCATTATGTTTGGCTCGTCGAGACGCATCGAGCGACGTGAAATTGTGTGACCTTTGTATGACCTGACAACAGGTCAGGTCAGTTTTCGGATATGACCTAAATAGGTCACCCGATATACCACTCGACGAAAGAAGTACAATGGTGAAAACCGAATCACTTGATCAAGACTCTGTCAAAAACTATTGTCTAAAACAATTCTTCGATTTTTAGAATGTTCCCAAATTTGACCTTCGGTGACCTATGGTGACCTCAATATTGACCTGACTTACGAATGACCTAAATAACTTCGATAGAGCTTGTTTCGATATATCTAACGCTTTGTCCTGTCGCCGATACGTTGCGTGGTTTCCGATATCTTAGGGGGTATCCCCCCGTCGGTTCGAAGTTGGCGCGGACCGCCGTCGTTGCGCCGTCGTTGCGCGGGTTACTAAGAGAACTAGAGCCCCAGAGAACACGTTACCACTGCATCGACGTGACGAGAGTTACGTGCATTTGCCGGATCTGTAGTGCCACACTAAACGCGTATCATCAGTTGCGCGTATCTGCCACGACTCAGGCATGCAACTGGCAACGCGCGTATCTGGCGATACGCGTATTTTCCAGTCGTATACCAGCGCGTGTCTCCGAGGACAAATACGCGCATCTACCGATACGAGCATTTTCCCAGATACACGTTTTTCTTGTTGGAAGGAATGCTGGTGACGGGGTTAACATTCCCACGGCAGACACTTTGATATGATTATATGAATGTTATTGACATTTTGACGGCAATTGTCATTCAGATGGATAACATTTGTGATTCCCTTTCGATTTATATGTATTTTCGGTAATTTCTTATCCGAGGGATGCTCAGATGACAAGGGAATACAAAAACCGCTCTCCTGTAAAGTTTGGAAAATGTCAGATACGCGTAGTTGTATTTGCACGACAAAGCGACGACCGGACCGGTCGTCGCTTTGTGTGTGGTATATGACGTATGGTAGCGTATAGCGAACAGCGGCAATGCCATCATTTTCGCTTCGACGCCCGGTCTGCCGGCTTTTGCTGGCGCTCTCGGGAGGGATGGCCGTGTCGGTGCTGCTCCAGGACCCAGTTTGTCTGGCGGCAGCCTGGTTGCCTCCCCTGTTTTTGCCGGCCGCTCCTGGCTCACTGACTCGGGGGTGCCGTGCTTCAGCCCGTGAATCAGTGTCGCCCGCCGCCCACCGCCCACTGTTGGAGAGACCCCCACCCCGCCCACTGTGGGAGAGAAAATCTCCGGGTGATCTGTTCACGCGCCATTTCAGCGGAGTCCGGGGTGGACTGGCTGGCGGCACCAGGTCTCAGACGGTGGTCAGAGCGGTGTTCCGGCCCCCTGTAATGGTGGCTCCGTCAGACAGGGGGCTGCCGCGGCCGACAAACGGCGCTGTTGTGGTACAGTCACTGGTGCCGCCAGCCAGACCGGAAAAACACTCACTCGGAAAATACGCCGCGCCGTTATGGAGTGCAGCGGAAGCCTGGATTGTCTCTGCTTCCTGTCATACTGTTGAGCGGATAGAATTACCCCCAGTTTGCTACAGAGAGCGAAACTAAGATTAAGGGGCTAATAGAGTTGTTTGTGACTAGTTCGCTTTGCGGCGTTGTCTGAGTCTGTGGTACCGGACAGTGTACGTACACCACTGTACGTGTGTGCGCGACTGTGTCTGCTCGCGTATGTGCGTGCGTTCATGCTTGTGCGTACCTGCGTGTGTCACCATTCATGGACATGTAGATAGTTGACTGTTATGTATTAAGTATGTGTTACCAACCAGTGTGTAGTCTCGGGTATCACCCTGTGTCCTGTGGTGATCCTCAGGAGGAGCACAGCCGCTGCCAGTCCGGCGGTCTGCAGTGTAAGGTCTCGGGTATCACCCTGTGTCCTGTGGTGATCCTCAGGAGGAGCACAGCCGCTGTCAGTCCGGCGGTCTGCAGTGTAAGGTCTCGGGTATCACCCTGTGTCCTGTGGTGATCCTCAGGAGGAGCACAGCCGCTGTCAGTCCGGCGGTCTGCAGTGTGACGCGCTGCAGGAGCTCACTGACCGGCTCTCCCGTCTGGAGGATGCCAGGATCCAGGCGGAGGGGACCGCCGCCGAGATTACACGGAAACTGACCAGCGCACAGGCCAGGTCAGTGCCTCGTCACACAGGTCCCATCCCCAAACTCTCCCGCGAGCTGAGCTCCGCCCAGGCCAGGTCAGTACCTCGCCACACAGGCCCCGTCCCCAAACTCTCTCGCGAGCTGAGCTCCGCCCAGGCCAGGTCAGTCATCGCCACACAGGCCCCGTCCCCAAACTCTCCCGCGAGCTGAGCTCCGCCCAGACCAGGTCAGTCATCGCCACACAGGCCCCGTCCCCAAACTCTCCCGCGAGCTGAGCTCCGCCCAGACCAGGTCAGTCATCGCCACACAGGTCTGAGCTCCGCCCAGGCATCGCCACACAGGCCCGTCTCCAAACTCTCCCGCGAGCTGAGCTCCGCCCAGGCCAGGCCAGAGGTGCAGGTCATGCCCCTGAGGTCGCCCGCAGGCTGAGTACCGTACAGGTCAGGCTGGTAGAGTTATACAGGCCCCTTGTCGAGCTTTCCCTCTGGTCTCGACCTTGCTCCCTTCCGCAAACAGACCACTGTCCAAGCCGGGTCAGTGGTGCCACACAGGTCCCGTCCCTGCTCCCTTCCGCAAACAGACCACTGTCCAAGCCAGGTCAGTGGTGCCACACAGGTCCCGTCCCTGCTCCCTTCCGCAAACAGACCACTGTCCAAGCCAGGTCAGTGGTGCCACACAGGTCTCGACCCTGCTCCCTTCCGCAAACAGACCACTGTCCAAGCCAGGTCAGTGGTGCCACACAGGTCCCGTCCCTGCTCCCTTCCGCAAACAGACCACTGTCCAAGCCAGGTCAGTGGTGCCACACAGGTCTCGACCCTGCTCCCTTCCGCAAACAGACCACTGTCCAAGCCGGGTCGGTGATGCCACACAGGTCCCGTCCCTGCACTCTTTCACCATTAGCTGTCAGTGGTGCCACAACGCTGTGTGATGCCACAACGCTGTGTGATGCCCGGACCACTAACTAAGCGTTTGTTCGCGCCGCTCATGTGTGACCAGCTGTTGCGCGCGCGTGTGTGTGTGTGTGTGTGTGTATGTGTGTGGGTGGGTGTGGGTGTGGGTGTGGGTGTGGGTGTGGGTGTGGGTGTGGGTGTGGGTGTGGGTGTGGGTGTGGGTGTGGGTGTGGGTGTGGGTGTGGGTGTGGGTGTGGGTGTGGTGTGTGTGTGTGTGTGTGTGTGTGTGTGTGTGTGTGTGTGTGTGTGTGTGTGTGTGTGTGTGTGTGCGCGCGCCTGTGTGTGTGCTTTGTTTTTGTGGTGCCATCTGGAACTTCGCCGTCGGCCTAGCTTTGATGATGGCCGGTGATGTGACCCGCCCTGTCGCCTGTCTGGCGCCGTCGCTGTCCGATCCGCTTTACAACCGGGCCCTGTGTGTAATGTTTACACGCTGATTACGGTGAATTCGCCGGCCATCGCTATCCGGCTCCGGCCAGGGCCGGTCACCTGCCGATAGCGGGCCGGCGGTCCGCGCGCGGTCCCGGCAATATCCAGAGGCGTACAAATGGACCATTTCACTGTCGATCAAGACTGACGTGATATGGGTGCTGCTTCACTGTAGCCGCTGCCTGCCCGGGTCAGCGCTTCAGGCGTGCAGTGGCGGTACGGAGTGCATGATTGCTCACGTGTCGGGACGTGCGCCGGCAAAATTGGCTCGCAGTGCTGTTTAGTGTGACGTGTCACGTGCTGTTGGACTATCGCCACATTTTCCAAGTTTAGGACTTTGCTCCAGAAAACCCCAAATATATCGGGAACTATGATAGCTAGGAGCAAACAAAAGAAGAAAAAAACATTGAAAGCTCATGACAAATTAAATCGCCATTGGTGTCCTCACATTTTAGTTAACCCTATTAGTGTCGGGGGGGGGGGGGGTAAAACGACACCCCCCCCCCCTTAAGGTTTTTGCGCTCCTGTCCCCAAACGAGTAAAGATACGGCCATCAAACTTTTGACTTCTTCTAAATATTCATTGGGCACATTTTGGCAAAATTGCAAAATTTTCTGATCACCAGGGGCGGCTCCAGGCGTGTTTTTTTGTTGGGGGGGGGGGGCATGTTTTGGTTTTCAGCGTGGCTCGACTTTCAAAGGGAATCAGTTCCCATTCTCTAACCATTGTAGATACGAGCCTACGACTTTCACACCTTTCCTTGCCGCTTTTTGTAGACATGTTGAACATCTTTTACATTTTTTGATTGCGCATGGGCGCCTTCAGGGACGTATTTTGGGAGACATTTTGGGTCACTGGTATTTCATAGGAATCTGAAATATTATCATTGTGAACTCAGTGAGCCTTTTTAGCCGTTCCTTGCACACCTTGTGTGATTTTTTGTTAGATTTTTTGGTTGTCTACAGGTGACTCCAGGAACGGGTTTTGGTGGGCATGTGTACACATACATTGTGTTTAGTAACACAGAACGTTATTTTGCGGTGGACTATCTCGTGTAATATCATCTGCATGGATCACAATTGTATGTTGTGGCTTATGCGGTTCCAGGGGTGGAACGCAAGCGCATGACCCAATGTTATGGGCGGCTCCAGGGATTAAATTAGGGGAGTTGTGGACCCACGACATGTATCTACATAGCAAAAGATATCAACTTGAAACTTGGTGACCTGTTTTAGTAATGCCTTGCACACGTTTCATATTTGTTTTAATTGTTGGTTTCCCAAGGGCGACTCCAGGACGGATTTTGGGGGCATGTGTTTGACTCCGTTCACACGCATCGTGTTTAGTGCCCCTGAACGTTATTTTTCAGTGGGTAATTGCATGCAATATCATCTGCATGGATCACAATTGCATGTTGGGGCATAGGCGGTCCCAGGGATGAAATTAGGTGGAATTGTGGACCCATGGCGTGACACTACATAGCAAAATATATCAATAAGTAAAGATAAAGATAACAAAAGATAATCCTCAATTCCCCTCCCCTTCCCCTCCTGAGCACGCCAATGCACAAATAAAAAACTATCACAATTTACTTTCTCATGCATACACATATAATTATAAACATCTAAAACAGAAATCAAAGCGGCAAAAATATTATAGTGACATCTTTAGATACCCCCTTGGAAATTGCCCGAGGACGCCATTGGGTTAATTCCCCCAAACTTTGAAAAGGAGTATATGTTAGAGCATACAATTAGGTGGCGAAATCCAACATGAACAATTTGCGTTCAAACAACGTCCCAGGGCAAATAATCTAAAAATGCATGTTTTCGCCCATGTTTTTGCTACATGTATCCGCCCATAACAAAATGTTGCATATTTATGAAAATAGGAATGTAGTTCATGCTCCAAGGCATCGAATGCCGCTTTTCCGGAGATAATCGGTCCAGCGGTTTATGAGATACGAAGGGGGGGGGGGGGGGGGGTGAATAGCCCACCCCGACAGATTGTTTTTTTTTTTAGCTGGACAGTAATAGGGTTATGTCAATAGGTTAGGCTCTAGAGGTCACCAAAGGTCACGATGACATTTTCTTCCTAAAAGTGGTTTCGTGAATAACTTAGTATCGGTTGTAATGTATCAGACATGATAGTTTATTCGCAATCAATGACAACATTCGGAGCAAGTTCCTAAACAAAAAGACGTTTCGACATACAGGGTGTCTTCGTCAGTGTAAATGATCAATATTTAAATTATAAAGACATTAGACATTAGACACAAAGACATTAATACAAAGTCAAGCAAACACAATCAGCTTCAGGCAAACTAAGGGAAACATTACTTGCGTATTGATCTACAAATTCTAGTTATAACACGTTCCTAGTTTTGGCACGTCCCTTCCATTTTAACATCTCCTAAAACTGAACCACAATGCACAGCGACAGGGCGACAGTGTTAATTTTACGTCTTCCTCTTCAATGCAATTTTCGCTCCAGATTTTGCCCAGGTAAAGAATCCAGGTTTTGTATTTAATGTATCATCTAAAAGAATATGAGCTGCTTCCATAACTTTCCTGATTGATTTGGACATGCCTTCTTCAATAACATGAGCTGTTCCCCATGCTGGTAGTTTTTTACATTTTTCAATGTGTAGGATAATTGCATTTGATCGATTATGGTTCCGGACGTCGCGTTTGTGCTCTTTTAATCTTGTCTCCAGTCCCCTTCCCGTTTCCCCCACATACGACTTTTTGCATGAGCCCGAACATGGGATACTATACACGACACTGTCACTCCCTGAATTTACAATCTTAGGATGAGCCAAGTTTCCTATTTTCTTTCCAGACACTAGCCACATTGGTGCCGGCAGCGCGAAGGCATGTGGCTATTGAGTCCGCCTGTTTTGAGCAAGGTATTGTTATGAACCGACCTCGTTTCTTCTGCTCTTGTCTCCTTTTTCCCCCAACGTTTCCCCCACGAACGTTTCCCCCACATACAACTTTTTGCATGAGCCCGAACATGGGATACTATACACGACACTGTCACTCCCTGAATTTACAATCTTAGGATGAGCTAAGTTTCCTATTTTCTTTTCAGACACAATAGCCACATTGGTGCCGGCAGCGCGAAGGCATGTGGCTATTGAGTCCGCCTGTTTTGAGCAAGGTATTGTTATGAACCGACCTCGTTTCTTCTGCTCTTGTTTCCTAAAAGGAAACAAGAGCAGAAGAAACGAGGTCGGTTCATAACAATACCTTGCTCAAAACAGGCGGACTCAATAGCCACATGCCTTCGCGCCGCCGGCACCAATGTGGCTATTGTGTCTGGAAAGAAAATAGGAAACTTAGCTCATCCTAAGATTGTAAATTCAGGGAGTGACAGTGTCGTGTATAGTATCCCATGTTCGGGCTCATGCAAAAAGTCGTATGTGGGGGAAACGGGAAGGAGACTGGAGACAAGATTAAAAGAGCACAAACGCGACGTCCGGAACCATAATCGATCAAATGCAATTGTCCTACACATTGAAAAATGTAAAAAACTACCAGCATGGGGAACAGCTCATGTTATTGAAGAAGGCATGTCCAAATCAATCAGGAAAGCTATGGAAGCAGCTCATATTCTTTTAGATGATACACTAAATACAAAACCTGGATTGTTTACCTGGGCAAAATCTGGAGCGAAAATTGCATTGAAGAGGAAGACGTAAAATGAACACTGTCGCCCTGTCGCTGTGCATTGTTGTTCAGTTTTAGGAGATGTTCAAATGAAAGGGACGTGCCAAAACTAGGAACGTGTTATAACTAGAATTTGTAGATCAATACGCAAGTAATGTTTCTCTTAGTTTGCCTGAAGCTGATTGTGTTTGCTTGACTTTGTATTAATGTCTGTGTGTCTAATGTCTAATGTCTTTATAATTTAAATATTGATAATTTACACTGACGAAGACACCCTGTATGTCGAAACATCTGTTTGTTTAGGAACTTGCTCTGAATGTTGTCATTGATTGCGAATAAATTAATATCGGTTAAACATAGAGCAATAATCTTGACAACATCGTGTTTGTTTCGTCAACACGTTTCGAAATATATTAATGGTGACCTGATTAGGTCAATTTCGAAATTTGACCTCGGGTCAAGGTTATTTGGTGACCCATGTAGATCACGTTGCATATGGGGCGATGCGTCTTGATGAGGCAAACAGTGGTATAATTTGCACGTCTCTATCTTCATTATATCACAAGTTATTGGTAAAAAGGTCCTGGTAACCTCAGATGAACTCAGCTGACCTTGCAGAGGGGCAATTCCAGGACAGGTCACCAAGGCATGGTAACCACACCCTCTCAGATTTCGCTATACAATGGTGGATGGGGTTATTCTGGGCGCTGATTTCGATTTTTGAATTTGTACTGTCGTCAGGTTACGGGGTCGCAAGATACAGGTCAGCGAAAATTCAGGTAAAGGTCGAACATCCAACTACGTTTGTATCTCAAAGATCAAAATACATATCAGGGCAAAACTATATATCATTAGAGAGAGAGGAAGAAACAAAGAATATGATGGAATACAAAGATACCCCCTAAAGTCCAAATTTCACAATTTGACCTGGTGACCTTGAAGTCAGGTCAAGGTCAAACCATGTTTGCCTGCCTCAATTTTTTTTTACACAAAAGTTTGTCCATTCAATTGGTAACATGCATGCACAATTTCGCTTGGCAACTGAAACTCCTTAGGGGCCAACAGGGGTCATATCTCATGACCTCATTTGCCCAGCGAGATTACGAATTTCGGTTTTCTCCAAATGTAAGCAATATTCTCCAAATGTAAGCTATTTGTACAGGGCTGTCGCTGAGTACAACGAGCTGCCGTCTGAGCTGCGTTGTTTCAATTGCGCTAGTTTTAAACGCGAGCTCAAAGAGTACCTGATGGAGCGTGAGCGTGAGACCTAGTCTTATGACTCACTGCACTCGTTTATGAGAGATTGTGTTGCGATGTGTTCTGTCTGATCTGTGATGTGTACGTGATGTATGAGTTGCGTCACCCAAGCCCAATTATTTGAGCGTGTTTTGACTCGTGTCATGTAATAGCCGTTGCATGCAGCGGATATGCCCCACAAAGTGAAATAACTATGGGCATCATTTGAAAGCACCTGTCCTATTGAATACACTTATTTATTTATTTATTTATTCGTTCTATCACCAACAGAGAATGCCTCCACTTACAGGTGAAGTCAAATACAATATAAACATAAGTTAGTTGCTTGGTCAGATATACATATAAAAATAAGTTAGTCACTTGGTCACAATATCACAGTTGGCTTACATACTTGATGACGATGCGTTTAAAAGCACAGAACGTGTCATTAAAAACGTCAGCATGGTTTGTGCAATTTAAAAAGGCGTTCGCCACACGCGGCAAACGACAAAACATTCCCGACTGCACAGTGATCACACGCGCGCGAGGTTCACCGAACAGTTTGTTGGCGCGAGTAGACCGAGTAGGGGCGTGTAAAGCAAAACTGGAAAGTAGATCCGCGCAGTCGATTTTTTGCCGGAAAATGTTTCGGATAAAGAGAATGTCGTGCTGCGTTCGACGGGAATTGAGAGAGGGAAGCGTGAAATGATGCAGCAAATTTTCGTACGAGAGGGAGGGTGCGTGTCCGGATGAAGTGTGACTGAGTAGCCACATGAGGAATTTGTGCTGAACTCGGTCTACTCGCGCCGTGTGGGTTTTGGCCGCCCCCGTCCAGATCACACTACCGTACTCCAGGATAGACCGTACGTTGGCGAAGTACGCGGTTAACAAAGCTGATCTGCGGAACTTCCCTGGTCTAATACCGGTCTGGAAAGATCGCATGAGAAGACCGAGGGCTCGGTTAGCCCGTTTCACTGCGTGGTCAACATGCCGGGCAAACGTCAGTTTGCTGTCAATAATAATGCCAAGGTCACGGATCCGGTCGACATGCTCTAAAACAGTACCTCCTATGCTATATGCGATCTGGACAGGTGCGCGTCTCAGGGTCACAGTGAACGACTGGCACTTTGACGGGTTAAGCGTGAGACCCCAGCAGGCGGACCAAGCCGTGAGGCGGTCGACGTCGCGCTGCAGCTCCTGACAGTCGGAAGGGGATGTAATCCTACGGAAAAATTTTACGTCGTCAGCGTACATAAGGCAGCTTGAACTGATGGAGGCCGGAAGATCATTAATGAAAAGTGAAAAGAGAAGCGGGGCTAGGAGGGATCCTTCAGGCACCCCAGATACCACCGGTTGCCAGTTCGGCGAGGTTTTGCCGTTCACTATAACTCTTTGGCGTCTATCGGACAGATACGAGACAATCCATTTTAATGCAAAGTCGCGCACGTGAAACGACTGTTTGAGCTTGTGAATGAGTAGCGTATGATTAACGCTTTGAAAAGCGGCCGAATAGTCTGTATATATGTGTAGACATTAACAGCGTGGGTTAATGTCTGTATTATGACATTAACCCACGCTGTGCCGGTGCTCCACCACCTTCGCCGTGCCGGTGCTCCACCACCTTCGCCGTGTCGGTGCTCCACCACCTTCGCCGTGCCGGTGCTCCACCACCTTCGCCGTGCCGGTGCTCGGCGCCACCTTCGCCGTGCCCGGGGGGGGGGGGGGGGGGGGGGCGGCGTTTATACGCCCCTCGAACTCGGCTCCTATGGGACGCAAACAAAAACCGAAAAGACCGTTCGAAAGCTCGTCAAACATCATTTTGAAACTATTTCGGTCATATTTCGGCTCAGGTCAATATTGGTCAAATATTCCAGTTTAAGGACTTCTATTCGAAAACTCCCAAATATCTCGGGAACTATGATAGCCAGGAACAAACGGAAAAAGCAGCCGAAAGCGCTTGAAAAATGCAATCGCTAACGTGACCTCAAACTTTAGCTCAGGTCAATAGTTGAGACTTCAGAGGTGATCAAAGGTCAAAAATGGAATTTTAGGCAAAGAAGTTCTTCGCAAATAGCGTTTTACCTAATAAAGATAAGGCAATAATTTTGACGCCATCGTGTTTGTCTCGTCAAGGCGTCCTGTTGACCAGGTCAGGTCAACTTATTTTGTTTTACCTCAGGTCAAGGTCAAGTGGTGACCCAAGTAGGTCATGTTGCACATTGGGAGACGTGTCTTGACGAGATAAACACATTGGTGCCGGTTTCACTTCTCTATCTTCATTCTGTCGAAAGGTATTGACAAAAAGGTGTTGGTGACCTCGGATAACCTCGGCTGACTAGGGATTACTGAACAAAAATTGCACCTGGATCATCAAGAATGACATATGATAACATGATCCAGAAGGAATTTGACTGATATCATGCGTATCCTCAGAATAGGAAGCATTTGAATATTTCCCCATTCACTTATAATAGGGATGTCACGAAATTGACCCGACCTTAGATCACATATATACAAATCCAATATATACACATTGTAGGTACCTATGATCTTATGAAAACCTGTAGGTGTGAAACCAATCGGCCAGAAACTGCGGCTGTGGTACGACGGCAATTTTTTTTGGAGGTGGGCTCATGTGACCTGGCCTGGTGACCTGACCTGAGATGACTCGAGGTCAAGAATTTCACACAATGTGGATAATTGATTCCCGCACAGCTGTGCCAAAAACGGCGGCGCTGTGCGACGCCGTTTTTCCGCTATTTTGAGAAGAAAAAACTTAAGGGGGCGTCTAAACGCCCGCCCCCCCGCCACGGCGCTGGTTAATTTCACATTGAAATACAAATAAATAGCAATAAATCAAACTAAAAATAGTAAATAATTCGTATCATCCTCTTAATGGACATCCGATGCAACGGCATTGCGCACCACTTACCGAAATTACCGAAATACCGAAATTCGTAAACTCGTTGGGGAAATGAGGTCATGACATATGACCCCTGTTGACCCCCAAGGAGTTTTTGTTGTCACGCAACAATTTTCCATGCATGTTACCAACTGAATGAACAAACTCTTGTGTTAATAATAATAAAAATAGAAGCGGGCAAACATGGTTTGACCTCAGGGCTGGCCTTTTTGCCACTTGCCGGTTTAAACCGGTTTTTACCGGCAAAGTGTTTGTCCCCTAATTAACTGTACCAAAAGTGGCAACAACTAAAACTGCCTTATTGCTTTGTTAATCAAATTGTTTGTAAAATAAGTGAATATTCCTATGTCATTAAACCATTTTAAATGCAGTGTCAGTTGCAATGCAATTGTGAACATGCAATTATTGCATTGACCAGATTTTCTTAGCCCAGCAGCACAACTTATTTTTACCGGCTTAAATATGACAAGGCGTGCTGCTTGACGTGAACTGAGATGGCTGGCACAAATATATATTTAGAACTGTGGAAGGTCATGATGGGCAGTATGGAAAGAAAATGAAACCGTACAGTTAATTAGGGCGTGAAGCGCCTGTGAGGTTTCTCGTCAACTTACTAGACAAATTTACAATTGACCCGGCCCGACTCGGCCCGACTCGGCCCGACTCGGCCTGACTCAGCCCGACTCGGCCCGACCCGGCCCGACCCGGCCCGACCCGGCCCGACCCGGCCCGACCCGGCCCGACCCGGCCCGACCCGGCCCGACCCGGCCCGACCCGGCCCGACCCGACCCAGCCCGAACCGGCCCGAACCGGCCATACAGACCATACAGACGCTTTTCGGAAGCGAATAACTTTGAAACCACTGCTCCGATTGAGATCGTGTTTTCACCATTGGATAGGACCATCAAATCAATTTTGATTGTGGTATGGTGCGTTCTGATAAGTGGGAGGGTGGTACCACGGCGCGTGGCACACGCAAACGTCGAAATGAACACAAATCATTCTTGATCAAAAATGGCATTATTAATCTAAGCATTGATTTATACGCTGAATCATGGAGCGCTTAGGACGTACTCCCTTTTGGCGGATTCGAGAAAGGAAATCATGAACAATTTTATAAAACTTAATTTGTATGTTGGCATGCATGGAGGCCTGGCAATTTGTATAGAGGACTAAAAGGACTATGTGTTACTACCACGTGTGCTCCCGTACCGTTTCATATTTCAAACCTGTTTTAGCTTTACCAGAGCGCGCCCGCTCGGTCATCGCCCAAGAAGGCGTTTTACTGGTAATATGATATTTCGTGGCAAGCTTTTCCGACCCGAATTACGCCGATTATTATATGCTCATTTAGTCCATTATTTCAGCAATTATAAGCGTTAAAACTTTGGCGTTTTTCGAGACTTGTATCAGATAACGAGTACTTGATCGGCATTACTGTCCACCACTTTTATCTTAAGATCAATTTTAGAGTTTTGAATGATCTGCACTGCATTACAAAATGATTATGCAATGCAAAACTTACGGGACTTTTTATTACTACACTCTGTTCGTTCAGGTGTTTTTATGGTTTTCTTATCTCTGGCCTTTAGCGTTGAGAATTTGGCGGTGGCGTATTATTTTTTTGCCATGAAAATTCATGAAAAATATAGAATTTTATGGGAAAACTAGGTAACTGCTGCTATCGTTGGAGCACAACTTTTTTTCTCAAATATTGCTTATTTTACCGGAAATATGTCATAGTGAGGTGTTTTTATTAGCATAAAAGAGATGACTGGCTCTGCCTCAGCCGGTCCTGCAGAAAGAAACAAAACAAAGCCTACTTAAATAGGTTGAGCTATGCACTAGAATGCTTAAATTGATCTGGTAAAAAAAAATTATCAGATTTGGGTCATTGGAGTTTTTGCCACTTTTTGCCATTTTTGCCACTAGGGGTTTTTGCCAGCCGGTTTTAACCGGTAAAAAACAGTGGCAAAAGCCACTTTTTGCCACCCACTGCCAACCCTGTTTGACCTTGACGTGACTTCAAGGTCATCAGGTCAAATTGTCAAATTTTGGCCTTAAGGGGTAACTTGTTATGCCATCATATTCTTTGTTTCTTGCTCTCTGTAATGATATATAGTTTGCCCTGATATCTATGTCAAGTTTGCCCTGATATCTATGTTTATCTTGGAGATAAAATGACAAACGTTGTTGAATGTTTGACCTCGAACTGAATGACGACCATACAAATTCAAGAAACGAAATCGGCCAGAGGTCACCAGAGGTCACCAAGCACATGAGTCATCAAGAATTAGCTAAAATAACATGATTCTGAAGGAATTGGCCTGATCTAATTCATATTCTCTGAATAGGAATCATTTGTATATTTTCCCATTGACTTATAATGGGGAGGTCACGAAATTGACCTGACCTTAGGTCACCGATATACAGAAATCCGAGATATACGAATTGTAGGTACTTATGACCTTATGCAATCCTGCAGGTTTCAAATCTCTCGGACAAACACTGGCTTTGGGACGAGCACAAACATGTTTGGAGGTAAGGTCACTTGACGTAACCTGGTGACCTGACCTGAACTGAGGTCAAAATGTTCACACAATGTGGGTAATTGATTCCAAAACAGTTGTGCCAAATTTGGCGGCGCTGCGCGCCGCCGTTTTCCCGCTATTCCCGAAAAGCCTTAGGGGAAGGGGGGATGACCTCCACCACCAGGGCGAGGGTTAACACACGATTTATATATAAAAGCCTATGAAAGATGTTGACTGCTGGCATGCCAATTTGTTAGCCTTGAGACGCGCGGAGTGGGCGGTGTGTTCGGTGTCTGCCGTGCGGTCGAAGCAGCCAGCGCGTTGGTTACCGGACAAACACGTATTCACAGCAGAGCGTATTCAGGTAAACTGGGATCCATGTTCCACCATACTGTGTCTTTGTCAGTATCGCATCATCGACGCGGCGCCCAGTGGCCGTGCTATAGATTAGTGCCCCGCTCGGACCCGGCGCGCGTTAGGAGCGGTCCTTCATGTAATGCTCCTCTTTGATCGGGCGCAAATCAATGCCGACATGCATCGGTCACTGGTGCGGCCCCGGCGGCGGATGCTGACCCCGCACTACATCGATGACACGGTGTGTGACAGTGTAGGGGTCAGCTCGCGGGCCCGCTGCGTCGCTGTACGGCGGACACCGGCGGACACCGGCGGACACCGGCGGACACCGGCGGCGGAGGGCCGGTGACGAAACGTATCCAATTAGCCGCGGGCGTGGTCAGTGGGCGCATCGATCACCCCCACCGAGGTGTCCGCGCACTGTAATGTCAGTCCGTAACAAGCGGACCGCTCGTGGGTCTAACGAGCGCCGTCTGCGGGCCGGGTTACGTAGGCTGAACTTCCACGAGGGCCCGGCGAAATGGTGGCTGCCTGCAAGCTTCGAAACATTTATGTGGATGCCATGGTGGTTTTAATGAGTTCAAGATAGCAATGCCTTATAAAGTTTTGCTAGGACCTGTTAAACTTGGCATGTTTTGGGATCAGGTTGACAAAACGATCCTAAAGTAATACAATTACGTTTCGTGAAGAATGAAGATGTTAACCCCAGAGCTATGACGTTTTTGATACGTTTTTTTCTTGCCATTGTTGCCGCTCGGTACGTGAACTTGCCGGGTTGCTGATTGGTTGTCGATTCAGATTGTTAGCATCAAACGCACAGCGTGATGATGCCCACCGCTGGGAAACTTTCATTTTTGTATGTCATTGAAGCTGGTCTTTCACATTTGCTTTGTTATTTACATTTACATTAGCTGAAGAAGACTAAATCGTTTGCGAGGACTTTTGTAGGAATTATCGGGCTCAGTATCTCGATTATCAATATATGTTTGTTTGGTGATGATTTTGACTTCATTAAGCTGGTGCTTCGCTCCAGTAACATTACCAGTAGCAGACGTGGCAGTAACATTACCAGCAGCAGACGTGGCAGTAACATTACCAGTAGCAGACGTGGCAGTAACATTACCAGCAGCAGACGTGGCAGTAACATTACCAGTAGCAGACGTGGCAGTAACATTACCAGTAGCAGACGTGACAGTAACATTACCAGTAGCAGACGTGGCAGTAACATTACCAGTAGCAGACGTGGCAGTAACATTACCAGTAGCAGACGGGGCAGTAACATTACCAGTAGCAGACGTGGCAGTAACATTACCAGTAGCAGACGTGGCAGTAACATTACCAGTAGCAGACGTGGCAGTAACATTACCAGTAGCAGACGTGGCAGTAACATTACCAGCAGCAGACGTGGCAGTAACATTACCAGTAGCAGACGTGGCAGTAACATTACTAGTAACAGGCGTGGCAGTATCATTACCAGTAGCAGACGTGGTAGTAACATTACCAGCAGCAGACGTGGCAGTAACATTACCAGTAGCAGACGTGGCAGTAACATTAACAGTAACAGACGTGGCAGTAACATTACCAGTAGCAGACGTGGCAGTAACAATACCAGTAGCAGACGTGGCAGTAACATTACCAGTAGTAGACGTGGCAGTAACATTACCAGTAGCAGACGTGGCAGTAACATTACCAGTAGCAGACGTGGCAGTAACATTACCAGTAGCAGGCGTGGCAGTAACATTACCAGTAGCAGACGTGGCAGTAACATTACCAGTAGCAGACGTAGCAGTAACATTACCAGTAGCAGACGTGGCAGTAACATTACCAGCAGCAGACGTGGCAGTAACATTACCAGTAGCAGACGTGGCAGTAACATTACCAGTAGCAGACGTGGCAGTAACATTACCAGTAGCAGACGTGTAGCGTTCTGTCCGGCCTATGTCCGTATCCTTTATCCACCATGATAGGCGGCATTAGCTCGATGGCATCGATACGCAGTGCGTGCGCCTTCTTACCGGATATATATCGTGCATGGTTATCAATAAACCCCTACTCCATTAATCTCGTCAGTCGCGCACACGTAGCAACTATTACTCACACATGGGATATTAGTATTCTGATACGAAAAATAAGGTATACTTTTACGATATACACAGCATACACGCAAAGGACTATTCGACGGTCAACAAAACAGGTGTTGATCAGTCACCAACATTACAGTCACCAAAGCTACACGCCGTGGCTTATCCGTGCATCAGTCACCAAAGCTACACGCCGTGGCTTATCCTTATCCGTTCATCAGTCACCAAAGCTACACGCCGTGGCTTATCCGTTCATCAGTCACCAAAGCTACACGCCGTGGCTTATCGCTTATCCGTTCATCAGTCACCAAAGCTACACACCGTGGCTTATCCGTTCATCAGTCACCAAAGCTACACGCCGTGGCTTATCGCTTATCCGTTCATCAGTCACCAAAGCTACACGCCGTGGCTTATCCGTTCATCAGTCACCAAAGCTACACGCCGTGGCTTATCCGTTCATCAGTCACCAAAACTACACGCCGTGGCTTATCCGTTCATCAGTCACCAAAGCTACACGCCGTGGCTTATCCGTTCATCAGTCACCAAAGCTACACGCCGTGGCTTATCCGTTCATCAGTCACCAAAACTACACGCCGTGGCTTATCCGTTCATCAGTCACCAAAGCTACACGCCGTGGCTTATCCGTTCATCAGTCACCAAAACTACACGCCGTGGCTTATCGCTTATCCGTTCATCAGTCACCAAAGCTACACGCCGTGGCTTATCCGTTCATCAGTCACCAAAGCTACACGCCGTGGCTTATCCGTTCATCAGTCACCAAAGCTACACGCCGTGGCTTATCCGTTCATCAGTCACCAAAGCTACACGCCGTGGCTTATCCGTTCATCAGTCACCAAAACTACACGCCGTGGCTTATCCGTTCATCAGTCACCAAAACTACACGCCGTGGCTTATCCGTTCATCAGTCACCAAAGCTACACGCCGTGGCTTATCCGTTCATCAGTCACCAAAGCTACACGCCGTGGCTTATCCGTGCATCAGTCACCAAAGCTACACGCCGTGGCTTATCCGTTCATCAGTCACCAAAACTACACGCCGTGGCTTATCCGTTCATCAGTCACCAAAGCTACACGCCGTGGCTTATCCGTTCATCAGTCACCAAAAACTACACGCCGTGGCTTATCCGTTCATCAGTCACCAAAAACTACACGCCGTGGCTTATCCGTTCATCAGTCACCAAAGCTACACGCCGTGGCTTATCCGTTCATCAGTCACCAAAGCTACACGCCGTGGCTTATCCGTTCATCAGTCACCAAAACTACACGCCGTGGCTTATCCGTTCATCAGTCACCAAAACTACACGCCGTGGCTTATCCGTTCATCAGTCACCAAAGCTACACGCCGTGGCTTATCCGTTCATCAGTCACCAAAGCTACACGCCGTGGCTTATCCGTTCATCAGTCACCAAAGCTACACGCCGTGGCTTATCCGTGCATCAGTCACCAAAAATACACGCCGTGACTTATCCGTGCATCAGTCACCAAAGCTACACGCCGTGGCTTATCCGTTCATCAGTCACCAAAACTACACGCCGTGGCTTATCCGTTCATCAGTCACCAAAGCTACACGCCGTGGCTTATCCGTGCATCAGTCACCAAAGCTACACGCCGTGGCTTATCCGTTCATCAGTCACCAAAACTACACGCCGTGACTTATCCGTGCATTATGGGAGGGGAAAGAGATAGTCAAAAGTATCTAGCACAGGATTTCGCCCGTATCCACCCGTATGCTTGTTCCATTTGTCAGGCTGGTATGCCCGTTTTAATGAAACTTAAATGATATGGAAAAATCGCGACAAGTATTCCCCGTTTTGTTTTATCTATACCCACTGCAAACATTTCTGATAACAGTTTTAAGGGAATAGACTGAACTGTTCTGTCGCTCGAGTGTTTTATATTTGTTGTCTGACTTTGACTTTCTTGCCTGACTCTGATCTGGCATGATTTGAAGTTAATTTTTTTCAGTTCGATAATTGATGGTCACAGAGGTCTGTCTCTACATCATCAGCAAGCGATTGTATAGAGGTCTGCCAAATTTGACAGTGCCACGCGCCGCTGTTCTTTTAGTTCTTGCCACGCTTGAAATGCCTGAGGGGTATTTAACCCGCACCTCTGGTGCTCGGCGCCACCTTCACCGTGCCGGGGGGGGGGGGGGGGGGGGGGGTGTTTAGACGCTCCCCCTCTAACTCGAAAATTAAAAGGGCTGGAAAGACGCAGAAAATACGTTCGAAAGCTCTCGACAAGCACATTCGAAAGTACTTCAGATATTGTTTTCCTAAAGCCAATATTGAGGTCACCAGAGGTGATCAAAGGTCAAATTTTCCAGTTTTAGGACTTCGCTCCAGAAACCCCCAGCTATCACGGGAACTATGATAGCTAGGAACAAACGGGAAAGAGCAATGGAAAGCTCTTGAAACATGCAATCGATGAGGTGTCTTCAGATTTGATCTCGGGTCAATCGTTTAGGCTCCAGAGCTCATCAAATGTCAAAAGAGCTATTTTTTTACAAAACAGTACAACAAGGCAATATTTATGATGTCATCGTGTTTGTCTCGTCAAGGCGCTTCGACTCATATTAGTGTTGACCTTTTGGTTAGGTCAACTTAAAAATTTGACTTCAAACACATTGGTGTCGGTTTCACTTCTCTATCGTCATTATGTCGAGAGTTATTGACATACAACTGTTGGTGATCTCGGATGACCTCGGCTGACCCTGTAGTGGTCACAGAACAAAAATGGCACCTAGGTCATCTAGAATGGCATATAATAACATGATCCAGAAGGAATTAGACTGATATCTTGCGTATCCTTGGAATAGGAAGCATTTTGATATTTCCTCATTGGCTTATAATGGGGAGGTCACGAAATTGACCCAACCTTAGGTCGCTGATAGAAGAAGAAAAAATAAAGATATACGAATTGTAGATATATATATGATCTTATGAAATCCTGTAAGTGTAAAACCGATCATCCATAAACTGTGACTGTGGTACGACCAGTTTTTTTTGGAGGTGGGGTCACGTGACCTGGTCTGGTGATCTGACCTGAGATGACCCGGGGTATTTTTTAAACTTAATCTGGGCAATTGATGCCTGAACAGCTGTGCCAAAAACGGCGGCGCTGCGCGCCGCCGTTTTCCCGTTATCCTCGAAAAACCTGAGGGGGTGTCTAAACACCCCCCCCCCCCCCCCCCGGCACGGCGCGGGTTAAACGCCTCCTATACGGCCCGGGCAATTCCAACTATTGAATTGTTGGTATTTAGTATTTGTATACTCCTAAAACACCGACCTTCACTGTTATCTCGTCTGCTAGTTATTTGTGGTATCAGTTTTCATCATTCATGTTTTGCCTCACGTATGGTGCTGTACAAAAAGTATGTGCATTTTTACAAGCGCTTGGCGTGATTTTCAGATGTGGTACTTGTTAGAAACCTGTCAGCGTACTCGGCACTATATAACACGGCTAATTTCAGGCGCAATGCATGCCGGCTCATTTCGCCAGGCCAGCGTCCTGAGAGCTGACCGCAGCAATATTCCGTCCCGCCTCACCGCACCGAGCAGTGACGCGCTGGCGGCCTTTTGATCTATAGCCCAGCTGCAACTTAAAGAGAAGACTGCCCCACCTTCTCAAAAGTCGTAAAATGTACGCCGCTTGTGGTGCAAAATATGAAGTAATTGCTGCCGAACACGATTATGACATTTGTTTCTCGCAAACAGTGTTCAATTTCATGCAAAGTTAAGTTTTAATATTTGGGTTGATGACGTCATATTGAGCTCTAGAGAGCTACACAGAAATCCTTTACGCTGCCAAAGTATGGGAACAATTATTTGGAGCCAATTCTGGCGCTTTGAATACAAAACAAACCAATTACCAAACCATTGCAACATAGCAAATATCTCAAAGGTTCACCTTAAAACAAGTCGACTATCATTACCAGTTGGGTAAAGAGAGACGACGCTGTCGGTTTAGAGGCCCTATTCAAATACACATGGGCCTTATTTTTACAGATGTCAAAATCAAACTCGAATATCTTTTTGATTAGATCATTGTGGTTGTTTTAACTGCTACCATACTTAATTTCAATGCCAAACCATCAAAATGGCTATCTCATCTCCAATATAATGTTAAGGTGGGATAGTCCCTTTAATCGGCTCCATTTATACCAGCGTCATGGCCCCATGACGTGTGCCGTTGTCGTCGACCAGGCACCGAATCCAGCTGGAGCGGGCCACGGAAGACGCCGCCGAACAGCAGCGCCGCCTCTCGGAGATTTCCCACACTTGTGATGAGCTGCTGGCTCAGAAGAGGGCATTGACGGAGCAGCTGGAGGCGGCCCGGGCGCAGCATGACGCGGAGCTGGCGGCGTCGACCGAGCGGCGTCGGGAGCTGGAGCGGACCGCCAGGTGAGAGGAGAGCTGCCGGGAGCTGGAGCGGAGCTGGCGGCGTCGACCGAGCGGCGCCGGGAGCTGGAGCGGACCGCCAGGTGAGAGGAGAGCTGCCGGGAGCTGGAGCGGACCGCCAGGTGAGAGGAGAGCTGCCGGGAGCTGGAGCGGACCGGCAGGTGAGAGGAGAGCTGCCGGGAGCTGGAGCGGACCGCCAGGTGAGAGGAGAGCTGCCGGGAGCTGGAGCGGACCGCCAGGTGAGAGGAGAGCTGCCGGGAGCTGGAGCGGACCGGCAGGTGAGAGGAGAGCTGCCGGGAGCTGGAGCGGACCGCCAGGTGAGAGGAGAGCTGCCGGGAGCTGGAGCGGAGCTGGCGGCGTCGACCGAGCGGCGTCGGGAGCTGGAGCGGACCGCCAGGTGAGAGGAGAGCTGCCGGGAGCTGGAGCGGAGCTGGCGGCGTCGACCGAACGGCGTCGGGAGCTGGAGCGGACCGCCAGGTGAGAGGAGAGCTGCCGGGAGCTGGAGCGGACCGCCAGGTGAGAGGAGAGCTGCCGGGAGCTGGAGCGGACCGGCAGGTGAGAGGAGAGCTGCCGGGAGCTGGAGCGGACCGCCAGGTGAGAGGAGAGCTGCCGGGAGCTGGAGCGGAGCTGGCGGCGTCGACCGAGCGGCGTCGGGAGCTGGAGCGGACCGCCAGGTGAGAGGAGAGCTGCCGGGAGCTGGAGCGGAGCTGGCGGCGTCGACCGAGCGGCGTCGGGAGCTGGAGCGGACCGCCAGGTGAGAGGAGAGCTGCCGGGAGCTGGAGCGGAGCTGGCGGCGTCGACCGAGCGGCGGCGGGAGCTGGAGCGGACCGCCAGGTGAGAGGAGAGCTGCCGGGAGCTGGAGCGGAGCTGGCGGCGTCGACCGAGCGGCGTCGGGAGCTGGAGCGGACCGCCAGGTGAGAGGAGAGCTGCCGGGAGCTGGAGCGGACCGCCAGGTGAGAGGAGAGCTGCCGGGAGCTGGAGCGGAGCTGGCGGCGTCGACCGAGCGGCGTCGGGAGCTGGAGCGGACCGGCAGGTGAGAGGAGAGCTGCCGGGAGCTGGAGCGGAGCTGGCGGCGTCGACCGAGCGGCGTCGGGAGCTGGAGCGGACCGCCAGGTGAGAGGAGAGCTGCCGGGAGCTGGAGCGGAGCTGCCGGCGTCGACCGAGCGGCGTCGGGAGCTGGAGCGGACCGCCAGGTGAGAGGAGAGCTGCCGGGAGCTGGAGCGGAGCTGGCGGCGTCGACCGAGCGGCGTCGGGAGCTGGAGCGGACCGCCAGGTGAGAGGAGAGCTGCCGGGAGCTGGAGCGGAGCTGGCGGCGTCGACCGAGCGGCGTCGGGAGCTGGAGCGGACCGCCAGGTGAGAGGAGAGCTGCCGGGAGCTGGAGCGGAGCTGGCGGCGTCGACCGAGCGGCGTCGGGAGCTGGAGCGGACCGCCAGGTGAGAGGAGAGCTGCCGGGAGCTGGAGCGGAGCTGGCGGCGTCGACCGAGCGGCGTCGGGAGCTGGAGCGGACCGCCAGGTGAGAGGAGAGCTGCCGGGAGCTGGAGCGGACCGGCAGGTGAGAGGAGAGTTGCCGGGAGCTGGAGCGGACCGGAAGGTGAGAGGAGAGTCAGCTGGCCAGACTCCTGGCCGGACTCCGCGTAGCTCCCGAGTAAGTGCCACGTAGTATTTCACTTCGTGAGGCATATCCGCTGCATGCAACGGCTATTACATGACTCGAGTCAAAACACGCTATAATTATTGGGCTTGGGTGACGCAACACTCATACTTCATGTAGGTACACATCACAGAGCACACATCACAACACAATTTCTCATAAACGAGTGCAGTGAGTCATAAAACTAAGTATCACGCTCACGCTCCATCAGGTACTCTTTGAGCTCGCGTTTAAAACTAGCGAAATTCAAACAACGCCGCTCAGACGGCAGCTCGTTGTACTCAGCGACAGCCCCGTACAAATAGCGACGCCTCCCAGACCCCGTAGACAATGTCGTGTAAGGGGCGACAGTGTGCTCGTGCGGTGCAATATGACACTACGCACAATCGCCGTCGCTGTGCACCTTCCGAGTCGGACTGCGTAGCAAGGAGCGATGCTGCCTGGTGCAAAGTTGTGTTCATCGCTGTGCCATCTAACATCGCTGGCTCTCCTCCGTCAGCTGTGAATATGGGCGCCATATAGCCATAAGAGTTGCGGCACCCTAAACCCCCAATACACCACCACCATAACTCAGCTGTGAATAGTCATCAACTAACATGCGCTGCGTGATGCGAGGCATGCACGAATGGGGCAACATTACACATATGCCATGTGTTTATGGCTGTGAGACCTACAACGACTGACGACTGACTGGATGTTTCAGTTCGCTGGAGCAGAAGTCTGTCAGACCTTTGATTCACTGACGGCTGACTGGATGTTTCAGTTCGCTGGAGCAGAAGCTGCGACAGAAGGAGCGACTGCTCAGTGTTGAGATTCAGTCGTACGAGACGGACCACGAACACACCAAGACAGAGCTGCGGCAGCAGCTGACCGAACAGCAGCAGATGTCGGCCAGGTGAGGTCCGATCAGCAGCAGATGTCGGCCAGGTGAGGTCCGATCAGCAGCAGATGTCAGCCAGGTGAGGTCTGAGCAGCGGCAGATGTCGGCCAGGTGAGGTCCGATCAGCAGCAGCAGATGTCAGCCAGGTGAGGTCCGATCAGCAGCAGATGTCGGTCAGGTGAGGTCTGAGCAGCGGTAGATGTCGGCCAGGTGAGGTCCGATCAGCAGCAGCAGATGTCAGCCAGGTGAGGTCCGATCAGCAGAAGATGTCAGCCAGGTGAGGTCCGATCAGCAGCAGCAGATGTCACCAGGTGAGGTCCGATCAGCAGCAGCAGATGTCTGCCAGGTGAGGTCCGATCAGCAGCAGATGTCGGCCAGGTGAGGTCCGATCAGCAGCAGATGTCAGCCAGGTGAGGTCTGAGCAGCGGCAGATGTCGGCTAGGTGAGGTCCGATCAGCAGCTGATGTCGGTCAGGTGAGGTCTGAGCAGCGGCAGATATCGGTCAGGTGAGGTCCGATCAGCAGTAGATGTCGGTCAGGTGAGGTCTGAGCAGCGGCAGATGTCGGCCAGGTGAGGTCCGATCAGCAGCAGCAGATGTCAGCCAGGTGAGGTCCGATCAGCAGCAGCAGATGTCTGCCAGGTGAGGTCCGATCAGCAGCAGCAGATGTCTTTCAGGTGAAGTCCGAGCAGCAGCAGATGTCTGCCAGGTGAGGTCTGAGCGGCAGCAGATGTCAGCCAGGTGAGGTCTGAGCAGCAGCAGATGTCAGCCAGGTGAGGTCCGATCAGCAGCAGCAGATGTCTGCCAGGTGAGGTATGATCAGCAGCCGATGTCAGCTAGGTGAGGTCCGATCAGCAGCAGCAGATGTCAGCCAGGTGAGGTCCGATCAGCAGCAGATGTCAGCCAGGTGAGGTCCGATCATCAGCAGCAGCAGATGTCTGCCAGGTGAGGTCCTATCAGCAGCAGCAGATGTCAGCCAGGTGAGGTCCGATCAGCAGAAGATGTCAGCCAGGTGAGGTCCGATCAGCAGCAGCAGATGTCACCAGGTGAGGTCCGATCAGCAGCAGCAGATGTCAGCCAGGTGAGGTCTGAGCAGCAGCAGATGTCAGCCAGGTGGGGTCTGAGCAGCAGCAGATGCCAGCCAGGTGAGGTCCGATCAGCAGCAGATGTCAGCCAGGTGGGGTCCGATCAGCAGCAGATGTCTGCCTGGTGAGGTCCGATCAGCAGCAGCAGATGTCAGCCAGGTGAGGTCCGATCAGCAGCAGCAGCAGATGTCTGCCAGGTGAGGTCCGATCAGCAGCAGCAGATGTCAGCCAGGTGAGGTCCGATCAGCAGCAGATGTCAGCCAGGTGGGGTCCGATCAGCAGCAGCAGATGTCAGCCAGGTGAGGTCCGATCAGCAGGAGCAGATGTATGCCAGGTGAGGTCCGATCAGCAGGAGCAGATGTCTGCCAGGTGAGGTATGATCAGCAGCCGATGTCAGCCAGGTGAGGTCCGATCAGCAGCAGCAGATGTCAGCCAGGTGAGGTCCGATCAGCAGCAGATGTCAGCCAGGTGAGGTCCGATCAGCAGTAGCAGCAGATGTCTGCCAGGTGAGGTCCGATCAGCAGCAGCAGATGTCAGCCAGGTGAGGTTCGATCAGCAGCAGATGTCAGCCAGGTGGGGTCCGATCAGCAGCAGCAGATGTCTGCCAGGTGAGGTCCGATCAGCAGCAGCAGATGTCTGCCAGGTG
Organism: Chirona hameri; assembly: GCA_036785665.1. Taxonomy (NCBI): domain Eukaryota; kingdom Metazoa; phylum Arthropoda; class Thecostraca; order Balanomorpha; family Balanidae; genus Chirona; species Chirona hameri. The sequence continues at coordinate 33,223 of JAXIVJ010005292.1, read as the reverse complement.
AGGTCTGATCAGCAGCAGATGTCAGCCAGGTGAGGTCCGGTCAGCAGCAGATGTCTGCCAGGTGAGGTCCGATCAGCAGGAGCAGATGTCTGCCAGGTGAGGTCCGATCAGCAGCAGCAGATGTCTGCCAGGTGAGGTCCGATCAGCAGCAGCAGATTTCTGCCGGGTGAGGTCCGATCAGCAGCAGATGCCAGCCAGGCGAGGTCCGATCAGCAGGAGCAGATGTCTGCCAGGTGAGGTATGATCAGCAGCAGGTGTCAGCCAGGTGAGGTCCGATCAGCAGCAGCAGAATTCAGCCAGGTGAGGTCCGATCAGCAGCAGCAGATGTCAGCCAGGTGAGGTCCGATCAGCAGCAGATGTCAGCCAGGTGGGGTCCGATCAGCAGCAGGAGATGGCTGCCAGGTGAGGTCCGATCAGCAGCAGATGTCTGCCAGGTGGGGTCCGATCAGCAGCAGCAGATGTCAGCCAGGTGAGGTCCGATCAGCAGCAGATGTCTGTCAGGTGGGGTCCGATCAGCAGCAGCAGCTTTCTGCCGGGTGAGGTCCGATCAGCAGCAGATGCCAGCCAGGCGAGGTCCGATCAGCAGGAGCAGATGTCTGCCAGGTGAGGTATGATCAGCAGCAGCAGATGTCTGCCAGGTGAGGTCCGATCAGCAGAAGCAGATGTCTGCCAGGTGAGGTCCGATCAGCAGCAGCAGATGTCTGCCAGGTGAGGTATGATCAGCAGCAGATGTCAGCCAGGTGAGGTCCGATCAGCAGGGGCAGATGTCTGCCAGGTGAGGTATGATCAGCAGCAGCAGATGTCTGCCAGGTGAGGTCCGATCAGCAGCAGCAGATGTCTGCCAGGTGAGGTATGATCAGCAGCAGATGTCAGCCAGGTGAGGTCCGATCAGCAGCAGCAGATGTCAGCCAGGTGAGGTCCGATCAGCAGCAGATGTCAGCCAGGTGAGGTCCGATCAGCAGCAGCAGATGTCAGCCAGGTGAGGTCCGATCAGCAGCAGCAGATGTCTGCCAGGTGAGGTCCGATCAGCAGCAGCAGATGTCTTTCAGGTGAAGTCTGAGCAGCAGCAGATGTCTGCCAGGTGAGGTCTGAGCGGCAGCAGATGTCAGCCAGGTGAGGTCTGAGCAGCAGCAGATGTCAGCCAGGTGAGGTCCGATCAGCAGCAGCAGATGTCTGCCAGGTGAGGTATGATCAGCAGCCGATGTCAGCTAGGTGAGGTCCGATCAGCAGCAGCAGATGTCAGCCAGGTGAGGTCCGATCAGCAGCAGCAGCAGATGTCTGCCAGGTGAGGTCCGATCAGCAGCAGCAGATGTCAGCCAGGTGAGGTCCGATCAGCAGCAGATGTCAGCCAGGTGAGGTCCGATCAGCAGCAGCAGATGTCACCAGGTGAGGTCCGATCAGCAGCAGCAGATGTCAGCCAGGTGAGGTCTGAGCAGCAGCAGATGTCAGCCAGGTGGGGTCTGAGCAGCAGCAGATGCCAGCCAGGTGAGGTCCGATCAGCAGCAGATGTCAGCCAGGTGGGGTCCGATCAGCAGCAGATGTCTGCCAGGTGAGGTCCGATCAGCAGCAGCAGATGTCAGCCAGGTGAGGTCCGATCAGCAGCAGCAGCAGATGTCTGCCAGGTGAGGTCCGATCAGCAGCAGCAGATGTCAGCCAGGTGAGGTCCGATCAGCAGCAGATGTCAGCCAGGTGGGGTCCGATCAGCAGCAGCAGATGTCAGCCAGGTGAGGTCCGATCAGCAGGAGCAGATGTATGCCAGGTGAGGTCCGATCAGCAGCAGCAGATGTCTGCCAGGTGAGGTATGATCAGCAGCCGATGTCAGCCAGGTGAGGTCCGATCAGCAGCAGCAGATGTCAGCCAGGTGAGGTCCGATCAGCAGCAGATGTCAGCCAGGTGAGGTCCGATCAGCAGCAGCAGCAGATGTCTGCCAGGTGAGGTCCGATCAGCAGCAGCAGATGTCAGCCAGGTGAGGTCCGATCAGCAGCAGATGTCAGCCAGGTGGGGTCCGATCAGCAGCAGCAGATGTCTGCCAGGTGAGGTCCGATCAGCAGCAGCAGATGTCTGCCAGGTGAGGTCTGATCAGCAGCAGATGTCAGCCAGGTGAGGTCCGGTCAGCAGCAGATGTCTGCCAGGTGAGGTCCGATCAGCATGAGCAGTTGTCTGCCAGGTGAGGTATGATCAGCAGCAGCAGATGTCTGCCAGGTGAGGTATGATCAGCAGCAGATGTCTGTCAGGTGAGGTCCGATCAGCAGGAGCAGATGTCTGCCAGGTGAGGTCCGATCAGCAGCAGCAGATGTCTGCCAGGTGAGGTCCGATCAGCAGCAGCAGATTTATGCCGGGTGAGGTCCGATCAGCAGCAGATGCCAGCCAGGCGAGGTCCGATCAGCAGGAGCAGATGTCTGCCAGGTGAGGTATGATCAGCAGCAGGTGTCAGCCAGGTGAGGTCCGATCAGCAGCAGCAGAATTCAGCCAGGTGAGGTCCGATCAGCAGCAGCAGATGTCAGCCAGGTGAGGTCCGATCAGCAGCAGATGTCAGCCAGGTGGGGTCCGATCAGCAGCAGGAGATGGCTGCCAGGTGAGGTCCGATCAGCAGCAGATGTCTGCCAGGTGGGGTCCGATCAGCAGCAGCAGATGTCAGCCAGGTGAGGTCCGATCAGCAGCAGATGTCTGTCAGGTGGGGTCCGATCAGCAGCAGCAGATTTCTGCCGGGTGAGGTCCGATCAGCAGCAGATGCCAGCCAGGCGAGGTCCGATCAGCAGGAGCAGATGTCTGCCAGGTGAGGTATGATCAGCAGCAGCAGATGTCTGCCAGGTGAGGTCCGATCAGCAGAAGCAGATGTCTGCCAGGTGAGGTCCGATCAGCAGCAGCAGATGTCTGCCAGGTGAGGTATGATCAGCAGCAGATGTCAGCCAGGTGAGGTCCGATCAGCAGGAGCAGATGTCTGCCAGGTGAGGTATGATCAGCAGCAGCAGATGTCTGCCAGGTGAGGTCCGATCAGCAGCAGCAGATGTCTGCCAGGTGAGGTATGATCAGCAGCAGATGTCAGCCAGGTGAGGTCCGATCAGCAGCAGCAGATGTCAGCCAGGTGAGGTCCGATCAGCAGCAGATGTCAGCCAGGTGAGGTCCGATCAGCAGCAGCAGCAGATGTCTGCCAGGTGAGGTCCGATCAGCAGGAGCAGATGTCAGACAGGTGAGGTCCGATCAGCAGCAGATGTCAGCCAGGTGAGGTCCGATCAGCAGGAGCAGATGTCAGACAGGTGAGGTCCGATCAGCAGCAGATGTCAGCCAGGTGAGGTCCGATCAGCAGCAGATGTCAGCCAGGTGAGGTCCGATCAGCAGGAGCAGATGTCAGACAGGTGAGGTCCGATCAGCAGCAGCAGATGTCAGCCAGGTGAGGTCCGATCAGCAGGAGCAGATGTCTGCCAGGTGAGTTCCGATCAGCAGGAGCAGATGTCTGCCAGGTGAGGTATGATCAGCAGCAGATGTCAGCCAGGTGAGGTCCGATCAGCAGCAGCAGATGTCAGCCAGGTGAGGCCCGATCAGCCCAGTCTGGTGCCAGGAGGGGAGGTCTGTGATCCGGCAACGGAAGGGGTGTAGTCCTGCTGCTTGCCATGATGTTTACCAGTATGTCCATTTTTAAAGCTGGAGTTGTTATGATATGAACTGTTTCCCCGTCCGGCAGATGGCGTCGTGAGCTGTTGTCGATGACTGAGCAGAGTGAGCGGAAAGTGGCGCAGATGCGCAGCGTGGAGCGGGATCTGGCGCGGAAGATCACTGAACTGGAGGACCAGCTGAGAGAGGCCACCAGCCACCAGCTCGAGTCAGAGGAAGAGGTTAAACGATACAAATACAGGTCACGTTTAACACTGGTTTCGGGGTAATGCAACGCAATGAAACCGGCTTTCATTGTGTGGTTATTAAAACTTAATTTGGTTCACTTGGTGTACGAAACTGCTATAGGCTATGGTGCTGGTACCATGGCAGAGTCTGGTTTGGCGCGGGATTTCGTATCTACAGCGGCTTCCCCCTTGACACCCCTTCCCATCCCGCTCTCCTCGCCTACCTGGTGTTTCAGGGTACGTGAGCCTGACCGTGCCCGTCCCTTGCTGCAGGGTACGTGAGCTGTCCCCCGTCCCTTGCTGTAGGGTATGTGGGCTGTCCCTCGTCCCTTGCTGCAGGGTACGTGGGCCGTCCCCCGTCCCTTGCTGCAGGGTACGTGAGCTGTCCCCTGACCGGCCCCCGTCCCTTGCCGCAGGGTACGTGAGCTGTCCCTCGTCCCTTTCTGCAGGGTACGTGAGCTGTCCCCCGTCCCTTGCTGCAGGGTACGTGAGCTGTCCCCCGTCCCTTGCTGCAGGGTACGTGGGCCGTCCCCCGTCCCTTGCTGCAGGGTACGTGGGCTGTCCCTCGTCCCTTGTTGCAGGGTACGTGAGCTGTCCCCCGTCCCTTGCTGCAGGGTACGTGGGCTGTCCCCCGTCCCTTGCTGCAGGGTACGTGAGCTGTCCCCCGTCCCTTGATGCAGGGTACGTGAGCTGTCCCCCGTCCCTTGCTGCAGGGTACGTGGGCTTTCCCCCGTCCCTTGCTGCAGGGTACGTGGGCTGTCCCCGTCCCTTGCTGCAGGGTACGTGGGCTGTCCCCCGTCCCTTGCTGCATGGTACGTGAGCTGTCCCCCGTCCCTTGCTGCAGGGTACGCGAGCTGTCCCCTGACCGCCCCCCGTCCCTTGCTGCAGGGTACGTGGGCCGTCCCCCGTCCCTTGCTGCAGGGTACGAGAGCTGTCCCCTGACTGTCCCCTCCCCTGTGTCCCATGTTGCAGGGTACGGGAGCTGGAGCTGCGGGTACAGACGGCGGAGAAGCGATTCCTGTCGATACGGTCGGGAGCCCGCAGGGTGGCGGCGGGGGCTGGCGATCCCCGCAGGCATCAGCTGGAGGACTGACAGTAGTCGCCGGGGGGAGGGGGGGGGGGGGGGGACACTGAGGATATCGCTAGACATGGGGCATCGCCAGACACTGAAACATTCACCGGAACAGGAATTATACTGATGTGACTTTGAAACCCGGTACCGGCCTGCTTGTCGCGGTGTTCCCTCAGTCGATGACCTTTCCGAACAGCAGAACGCCCAAGGACGTAGCACCAGCTGTCGGAATCAGTGTTGGATTGAGCGTGTATTATTGTGTGCTATTCTTCTGAACGGGACCACATGAGATGTTAGCTGAAATGTAACAAGATGACAGTCATGTATGTAACTGTTCCAATGTCTCTCATTGCGCTCAACTGTTTTGTCAGTGGCTGCCGGTCTGTCGGTCAAACAGACACATGTTGATGATAAGATGTGTGAATCTCATCGGATGGTTTTGCGGTCGATCAAACTATCGACACTGCTACGACTCATCGAAGGAAGTTGCATGATCTGAATGCATGAAGAACAAACTTATCAGCGGCATGATATTCGCTGATGGAAGTAATCACCTCAAATTATGATCAAACGTAGGGACCACGAGCTCTTTCATGTTCAATTTGCCATGTCACTTCGTTTTCTGCTGAACTTCGCGTGTTTTCTTTCACAGATTGTATAGTGATACTTTCTAAATTAGCACGATATTGCACCTGAAGGGTCTCAGTTGTATATTTGTTGGTGTGTCAAACTCCCATCCACATATGAGCATGTGCCCCTGAAGGACGTGCGCCACTGAAGGCTATGTATTGAAGCAGTGATGCCTGCATGGTGGCATTTCTTCATCCATGGTGATTGGTGATGCAGTGGCTGAACTCGTACAAAACCTGTACCTAATATTACATGTTATGGAAGGTAATATAATCAGGCCCAGCCGGGTCTAGAAATCATGTGCGTGTAGCAAGTGTTTATAGATGTTCAGCACAGGAGAGTAGTAGAACGTCGTGATTTGAGCAGAAGGACGTCAGTCTACACCATTGTTGTGATTTCATTCTTTCGAAGGTATAGAGTCGCCACGTTGTCGCACTATAGCGCATAGCCCACTAAACTCTTTTTGTGGGGTTTTGTGCTTTGTGTGAGAGGATTTCAAATCCCACATCGACCAACTGCTCTGCCAAGGAAAACCCCGCCGATGCTCATGCCCAAAAGCATTTGGGGCAGACCCACATTTGTAACAATAGTGTTTGTTTAGTCTCGACACTTGCCGTAATCAAGATTTTCTCGACGATCGCAGGAAATTGAGGTGCTCTGGTGCAGGGGCGGCGGAAGAGGGGGACAGGGGAGCAGTTCCCCCCCCCCCCCCCCTCACTCAAGAAGTTAGGGGTCAAACATATCCCCCCAGAAGTTTGTAAGAGGGGCCCTCCGGAAATATATTTTTCCTTCCTTTTTTGGCCGAGAAAAATTGCCAGAGGGCCCTGCATGTGCCCTCGATCAGCCTGAGGGGCTCTTGGTCGGTCCTCGGTCGTCCTGAGGGAGTACTCGGTCGGTATGAGATAGCCATCGTTCGGTTTGAGGGGCCCTCAGCCCAAGAGGCCTGACGCTCCTGGGGCCCCTGGAGGTTGCTTTGCCCCCCCCCCCCCATCCGAAAATACAATCCGCCGCCACTGCTCTGGTGTGAAAGTCTGTTGTAATATCGAAATTCAGGAGGATATTCATAGTTTCAAGTAATTTGTGATGGGAATAGGAAACCAATAGAATATCCTGTTACGGGAGTACAGGGGCGTCGCCACCCGGGGGGGGGGGGGCAGGATCGCTCAGGCCCAGTCCCCCCCCCCCCCAGAAGCAGTCGCAGGGGGGGGGGGGGGGGCATCCGGGCCATGCCCCCCCCCCCCCCAAGGCCCAAGAGGGGAAGGGGCAACATCTTTAGACCCCCAAAGTCACTTGGGGCCAGGTGGGCCCGAAGGGCCCGCCTTGGCTCCAGGTCAGAATGGGCCCTCTGGAGGCCAGAGAGAGGCCAACTGGATGCCAGAATGTCCCCTGGAGGATGAAGTGAGTCCTCTCGAGGACAAAGTGGATCTCTGGAGGTCGGAAAGAGCCCTCTGGAGGTCAAAGTGGGTCCCCTGTAGGCCAGAGTGGGCCCTCTGGAGGTCAGAGGGGGCCAATGGTATCTCGAGGGCCCTCTGAAGCCCGAAGAGGGGCCAAAGAGCCCTCTGAGGGTCAAAAGGGCCCTCTGAAGGCCAAATGGGCCCTCTGAAAGCCAGAGTGGGCTCTGCAGGTCAGAATGGGCCCTCTGGAGTTCAGAGTGGGCCTTCTGGAAGTCAGCGGGCCCTATGGAAGCCAGAGGGGCCCTCTGGAAGCCAGAGGGGCCCTCGGGAAGCCAGAGGGGCCCTCTGGAAGCCAGAGGGGCCCTCTGGAAGCCAGAGGGGGCCCACTGGAGGCCAGAGTTGGCCCTCTAGAGGCAGGAGTGGGCCTTCTAGAGGCAGGAGTGGGCCTTCTAGAGGCAGGAGTGGGCGCTCTAGAGGCAGGAGTTGTCCCTCTGAAGGCCACAGTGGGTCCTCTGGAAGGCAGAGTGGGTCCTCTGAAGGACAAAGTGGGCCCTCTGGAAGACAGGGGGCCCTCTGGAGGTCAGCATTGGCCCTCTGGAGGCTGAAGTGGGCCCTCTGGAAGTGGAGGCAGCAGTAGACCCTCTGGAGGTCACATATGGGGCCCTCTGGAAGCTCGAGGGGCCCTCTGGAGGTCACCGTCAGCATGGACCCTCTGAAAGCAAGAGTGGCCGTCGTGAAGCCAGAGGGGCCTTCTGGAGGTCAGAGTTGGCCTTATGGATGCAGGAGTGAACTCTCTGGAGGCGGAAGCTGGAGAGCGCCCTCTGAAGGCCAGAGTGGGCCGTCTGAAGGTCAGAGTGGCCCCCAGGAAGCCAGGGGAGGTCCACTAGTATCCAGAGGGGCCCTCTGGAGCCAGAGTCGGCCCTCCGGAGGTCAGACTAGGCCCTCTGGAGGTCACAGCGGGCCCTATGGATGTCAGAGTAGGCCCTCTAGAGGCCTACTCTGACATCCATAAATCTCCTGAGGTCAGTGTGGGCTCCCTGGAGGCCACATTGGGCCCTCTGGAAGCCAGAGGTGGAACTGTGGAGGTCAGAGGGGCGGGAGGTCGGATTGGGCCCTCTGGAGGTCAGAGCGGGACCTATGGAGGTCAGATGGGCTCAATGGAATTCAGAGTGGGCTCTCTGAAAAATACCCTCTCAAACCAGCAAAAGGCCCTGTCGCCGCTTGATGGCCCTTGCAGGCCGACCGAGAGCCCTTTTAAGCCTAGAAAGGTTCTCACAGACCGTCATAACCCTCGCCCTACGGGGGGCTGACAGCCCCCCCCCTTTGAGGTTTTTCGTGAATAACTTTTTACACATGCGGCGCATCTTGCTGATATTTTCGACAGCTGAGTGTACAACAATTATACGTATGCTGTAAAAATTGATGACGTCATGTTGGTGAAAAACTATAAATATTTGAAAAATGGTAGAAAACAGAGTTTTAAAGGAAATTGCAAACGCAATTCACCAAAGATACAAAATGACAATTTATTTTAAATGGCAATCTCGGATTTGCAAAATTTTGGGTTTTTAACCCCTAAAATAAAAAATAAACGGAAAAATCCCCACAAAATCAAATTTTTCAAAGATGTTAGAAAAACCGTAATATGAGTGAGAGAACTGAGAATGGGCAATACCCATACCAAATTTCAAAGCAATATCTTCACTTTTGACTGAGTAATGGCTCCCTAAGTGTAAGAAACTCATGACGTCCTTTTTTATTACTTTTGTTTACTTTTTTGGACAAGATACGAACAAATAATTACCTTTTCTGTATTTCTGAGCCAAAACTGGTCTAGGAACATGCCTTTTTATTTACATTTATCAATTTCTAATTTTGAGGTTTTCTGAAGAGCAAAATCGCTGTCTGGACGTGGTAAATCCGAGGTCATTCACTTGACCTGGAAGGTCACCCGTTGACCTGAAACCTAAAAATCGCATACTCTTAGATTCCTCTCATGACAGGCAACATGCTGGTTCTTACCGCATTGCTCTAAGTTGCTTGGTTTGGAAGTTAACAGGGGGCTGTCAGTCCCCCTCCCCCCGTAGGGCGAAGGTGAAAGGCTCCCGTAGGGCGAGAGATAAGGCTATTAGACGCCTGATAACGACCCATCACACATAGCAACACCCCTCAGGCTGGGCAAGGACCCTTTCAGGCCAACCAGCGGGACCTTTTAAAGACGCTGAGGACATAGACATAAAGACATAAAGACATAAAGACCCATCACGCATAGCAACACCCCTCAGGCTGGGCAAGGACCCTTTCAGGCCAACCAGCGGCACCTTTTAAAGACGCTGAGGACATAGACATAAAGACATAAAGACATAAAGACCCATCACGCATAGCAACACCCCTCAGGCTGGGCAAGGACCCTTTCAGGCCAACCAGCGGGACCTTTTAAAGACGCTGAGGACATAGACATAAAGACATAAAGACATAAAGACCCATCACGCATAGCAACACCCCTCAGGCTGGGCAAGGACCCTTTCAGGCCAACCAGCGGGACCTTTTAAAGACGCTGAGGACATAGACATAAAGACATAAAGACATAAAGACCCATCACGCATAGCAACACCCCTCAGGCTGGGCAAGGACCCTTTCAGGCCAACCAGCGGGACCTTTTAAAGACGCTGAGGACATAGACATAAAGACATAAAGACATAAAGACCCATCACGCATAGCAACACCCCTCAGGCTGGGCAAGGACCCTTTCAGGCCAACCAGCGGCACCTTTTAAAGACGCTGAGGACACAATCGAAGTCACATCGGTCATGTTTTGGCTCAGGTCAATATTGAGGTCACCGGAGGTCATCAAAAGTGAAATTTTCGAACTTTATGACTTAGGTCCAGAAACTCCAAATATAATGATGGCACTATGACAGCTGGGGCATTCCACGACATTTTGACAAGTCGGAATAACCCTCATCTCTCACTTTTTGTTCAAAATTGGTCTATAGGGTTATCTCGGGTCCTGAATTCAGCTGTGGCAATATTAGCTCGATCTGACCTCAGGTTTTGGAGTTAAAGCCTCGGGCTTTTTGGTAAGGTCACGCTGCAGAGGTATGCTTGGAGGCCAACATAACTCATTTGACATATCAAAGTAAATATCAAAAATAATTATATGGCTGAATTCGCAATGAAACAGTGATTCTATTTCTGGGCTTTTTTGCGTGGCCTTGAATGACCTTGAAACCGTGACCTCGTGACCTTTTTTCGTTGACCTCGTATGACCCCGGGTACACCTCTGATTTCATTTTTTTACTTTGCAAAATACTGGCCAATATATTGCCTAACAACGCAAAAAAAAATGGGGCGTTTTCCCTCAAATTTCCATATTTTCCGTCGATATACGTGCGTGTTTTCGAATTACCCCCAAGGGGAGGGGTAATGGGCGAATATCTGCGATCCTATGGGACCGATTTGGGTGTGGTCTTCACCATTCGATCCGGCGTGGCAAAACACATTGCCTTTATCAGTCTTATCCACTTTGGTCTAATCTAAATGGACCAAATTGGACAGAAAACGCCACAAATTGCTGCCGACAACGTCATACTCCAAAACTATGGGAGCGATTTGGGCGGGGTCTTCACCATTCGATCCAGCGTGGTCTAAGACTGTGCGATTTGGAGTTTTATTCATTTTAGTATAATCTAAGTGGACCAAATTGGACCAAAACCGCCAAAAATCGTTGCCGACGTCATACTCCAAAACTATGGGACCGATTGGGGCGGGGTCTTCACTATTCGATTCGGCGTGGTCTAAGACGGTGTGGTTTTGAGTTTTATTTATTTTAGTCTCATCTAAGTGGACCAAATTGGACCCAAACCGTCAACAATAGTTGCAGACGTCATACTCCGAACCTATGGGACCGATTTGGGCGGAGTCTTCACCATTCGATCCGGCGTGGTCTAAAACGTGTCCAAAAATATTGAGTTTTATCCACTTTGGTCCAATCTAAGTGAACCAAAATTCAATTTTGGTACCAAAAAACACCCAAAATCGTTGCCGACGTCATGCTCCGAACCTATGGGGCCGATTTTAGTGGGTTCTTCACCATTCGATCCGTCGTTGTCCAAAACGGTGCAGTTTTGAGTTTAATCTACTTTGGTACAATTTAAGTGGACCAAATTGGACCAAAACCGCCAAAAATCGTTGCCGACGTCATGCTCCGAACCTATGGGACCGATTTGGGCGGGGTCTTCACCTTTCGATCCGTTTTGACCACGCCGGATGGCTGCGTGGTGTTACTAGTCACCCTGACAATGTGTATACCAAAAATCGGGTCTCTAGCTGCAATGGTAGCTGAGATATCCGCCCGTTACCCCTCCCTTTGGGGGTAATTGGAAAACACGCACGCATATTGGCGGAAAATATGGAAATTAGAAGAAAAATGCACCTTTTTATTTTTTGCGTTGTTAGGCAATATATTGACAAGTATTTTGCAATATGAAAAATTTAAATCAGAGGTGTACCCGGGGTCACACGAGGTCAACGAAAACAAGGTCACGAGGTCACGGTTTCAAAGTCATTCAAGGTCACGAAGAAGAAAAAAAAACAGAAAAAGAATCTTTGTTTCATTGCAAATTCAGCCATATAATTATTTTTTATATTTAGTTAAGTAAAATGCGTTGTTTTGGCCTCTACACACATCTACAGCGTGACCTTGCCAAAATGCCCGAGGCTATAACTCGACAACCTGAGGTCAGATCGAGCTAATATTGCCACAGCTGAATTCAGGACCCAAGATAGCCCTACAGACCAATTTTGAACAAAAACTGAGAGATGAGGGTTAAAATTTGAGGAAATAATTGTCGAAATGTCGTGGAATGCCCCAGCTGATGATGGCACCATGATAGCTAGGAAGACACGGGAAAGCTAATTTTAACTCATGTTAACAGATTAGGCTTCAGAGGTCACCAAATGTCATGGTGGCATTTGCTTCCAAGCAGTTTTTCGCGCACAACGTTTTACCTAATGAAGATAGGGCAATAATGTCAACGCCATCGTGTTTGTCTCGCCGAGGCACTTCGAACCGTATTCACGATGACCGGATTGGGTCAAGTTCAAAATTTGACCTCAGGTCAATGTCATTTGTGAACCAATAGGTAATGTTGCATATGGAGAGACGCATCTCAGCAAGACAAACACAGTAATTCGAGTTGCACGTGTCTATGTTTGCATTCTATAGTCATTGGTAAAAAAGTGCTAGTGACCTCAGATGTCCTCAGCTGACCTTGCATCGCAACAGTTGCACCTGAGTCAAGAGTGAGCTAAACAAAAAACATGGTTCTGCAAGAATTGGCCTGATCTAGGTATTTCATATCCTCTGAATAGGAAGCATTTATATATTTTCCCATTGACTTGTAATGGGTAGGTCACGAAATTGCCATGCCCTTTGGTCACCGATATTAAAATATCCAAGTTAAACGAATTGTCGATTCCTATGCTGTGATTAACTTCTATGAGTTTGAAATCGTTCGATCAACCCCCGTGACTTTGACACGACCGCAACTATTTTTGGAGGTAAGATCACTCGACGTGAGCTGTACGCCGCCGTTTTCCCGTTATTCCCGAAAACCCTCAGGGGGAGTCAAAATGACCCACACCAGGGCGAAAGTTAATCGGTGCAGCAGCGTTTTGGCTTAGAAGAAAGCCAATTGCATCGTGACCTCACGGAAATGCCGGGTGGCGATAACCCGGTAACTGTTCCATCAAGGGAGCTGGAACTTGCCACAACGTGATTGAGCTCCTCATATACCTACATAGGCGTATGAACAGGGGGGGGGGGGGGGGGCATGGCTCCCTCACTTTTCTGACATTTTTTTTGTGTGTGCAAAAAAATGTCAGAAAAATATTGTCTTTTGGTCGGTGATTTTTGTTGTATATCAAAGGGTTTGCAAACTGCCAAGACTAGAAGAGTCCGAATCTGCAAAAAAAAATATTGCATAGTGGCATAGCGCCTATTTGGTTGCTCTCAATACGAGATCAAAGTTTCACTGCCCCCACCACACCCACCCCACGCACTTTTCGTGACGCCCTACGGGAGCTTTTTTCACCTTCGCCCTACGAGGGGGGCCTGACAGTGTTAACTTCCAAACCAAGCAACTTAGAGCAATACGGTAAGAACCAGCATGTTGCCTGCTATGAGAGAAATCTAACAGTATGCGATTTTTAGGTTTCAGGTCAATGGGTGACCTTCCAGGTCACCCATTGACCATTAACAGGTCACCAAGTTAATGACCTCGGATTTACGACGTCCAGAACAGCGATTTTGCTCTTCAGAAAACCTCAAAATGAGAAATCGATAAATGTAAATAAAAAGGCATGTTCCTAGACCAGTTTTGGCTCAGAAATACAGAAGAGGTAATTATTTGTTCGTATCTTGTCAAAAAAGGTCAAAAAAGGTTATTAAAAAAAATGACGTCATCAATTTCTTACATTTAGGGGGCCATCACTCAGTCAAAAATGAGGATATTGTTTTGAAATTTGGTATGGGTATTGTCCATACTTAGTTCTCTCACATATATTCCGGTTTATCTAACATCTTTGAAAGTTTTGATTTTGTGGGGATTTGTCCAAAAACAAATAAGTTTTTATTTTATTTTAGGGGTCAAAAACCCAACATTTTGAAAATCCGAGATTGCCATTTTAAAGAGAATGCCATTTTATATCTTTGGTGAATTGAGTTTGCAATTTGCTTTTAAACTCTGCTTTCTACAATTTTTCAAATATTTATCGTTTTTCCTCCAACATGACGTCATCAAAACATGATTATCTCCCAAACTACTTAAAGGAAATAGTTCACCTTCAACATTAGTTTTAAACTGAGACAGCAGTTTTGAAGCCCGTGTTGGGAAGCCCCTATCTGCAAGTTTTCTTGACTGAAAAGACTCTCCAGCCGAATATATTTGGGTTTTTGGGGAAGGAATGCGGTGCTGGCGAAATAATGTTGTACTGGTTCTAGCCCGGGCAGAGGCTATACCATCAGCCAATCAGCTTGTAGCTGGTGCTAGCAAGCGAATCGCCGGCCGCCGGTTGGCACATCTCCAATGCGAGTCTATCTTTACGCGACTACCTTCGAATCTGATTGGCTGAACCATTTTTTACGTTCGCATGACGTCAGGACTCTGACTCAGAGAGTATTGATATAGTTTTGATAAACAATACAAATTTACGGCCTTCTGTCCTGAATCGGCGCGCTATAAGGCCATTTTTGACAATATCAAAATAAATTGTATTACAAAATATAATCAAATCGTGTTGGGTAAACATTTTACAAGGTGAACTATTTCCTTTAAACAATTTCAATTAAATGTTTACAACATACGTATAATTGTTGTAAACTGAGCTACCGAAAATTGCAGCAAGATCTGTAACCAGCAAGATCTGTATCTGTAACCAGTTATTCAAGAAAAACCTCAGGGGTAGGGCCTGTCAGGCAGTAGGGCGAGGGTTAAAACCCAATGACAACGGATTTTCATCAAACCTGAAATGCAGTGTGTTTTAGCCCTGACGATCTGTCTGGGAATACCCAATGCCTGCAAATACCCTCTCAGACCGTCTGAAGGCTGCTTTCAGACCGACATAGGCCATAAGGTTTAAAAGACCCAAAAGTTTAACAACCAAGCCTCATGTGTAAAAATACCCTTTCAAATCAGCGTAGGGTCCCTCGCATCGACCGAGGGCCCTTTCAGACCAACCGGGGGCCTTTTTCCAAGTTTCCCCCTCCCCCCCCCTCCCCAGGCCAGGGCTGCGACCGCCCCTGTCCCCCCCAGATTATCACGATTTTAACATTACCCCATGAGAGGAGTGGGGGCCGAACACCTGGCTGCCAACCCACTCAAAATTATGTGGCGATGCCCCTACGGGAGCCCGTGGAACGTGGATTCGAAAGTTGCAGCTTTAATGCAAAGACAATCTGAACGGAGAGGGAAAACTAAAGGTTCTTAGTAGACAAGTTGGTAGCTCAATGCGCCATATACTGCGCGGCAATGACGTTCATGAGCTACCGGTCGACTCGTGCTGATGCATGTTGATGTGGCTCAATGTTGTGCAATTTTGATTGTAGGTTGCTTCCTTATGAATGCTTTGATTTGCCACTTTCACAGCTCACTCCACACAGCTCACAGCAGTGTATAGTGCCCTGGCTCACTCCCACTTATACTTCCACAGGACTACAGGCAGTGTTGTGGTAAGTTAGGCTGTCATCTTGTTCATGTATGTGTTCGCTCAGTGCTCAGTCAGTTTTCAGACCAATTATAAAAAATGTGTTCCTGCCATGAAGTGTGAAATTGTAGGTAATCATGTGACAAGTAATTTCCCTGACCATGCATGGCCTCTGAGTTTGAGACAAGGTCATTCATTTGGGTCCCCCACTTGAGACAGCATAAGATGCCCTGACAGTAAAGGATGGCAGTCATCAGGGGCAGAACTGTATATCTCTTTGGGAGGGCCTGTGCCCCCAATGATGAGCTGAGCCCCCCAATGGTGCTCCAAGCCCCCCCCCAATGTTTTTTTCCCCAAATTTGTGCCCTTCCAAAATTTCAAGGACTATTCATACTGATTGTTATGTTTTGAATTTTGCATATTTCATTACATCAAGATATGGTTCCATCTTAGGCATCTTAGAAGTATACAAGCATTGTGATTTCATCTGTGACTGCTTTTTTGATTATGATATAGTGGATAAGTTGGTAGCAAAGATTGTCTTCTGCTAACAAGTTTGTAGATACAAGCCAAACCGGAAAAAACCTGTTTTCGTCGATAAATCCATGTGTGTGAAGACAGCGACAGATTCACATTCACATTCAGAGACAGATTCGCGGACCCCTCAGAATCATCTACAACTCTACAGAAAGATAGACAAGAGCATGTAAATCAACATGGTGAAATCTTGTTCACCCTACATATGATAGTTTGGCGTCTAAACTAAAAATAGAGTTCGCCAGCGACATATTCGAGTTTTGGCGGACCCCTTCGATTTTCATGAAAATCGGTGTCCAGATGGAGTTTTAAGCGTTAATGAACGTGGTGAAATCCGTTCCACCCTACATATGACAGTTTAGCGTCTAGACGCCAAATAGAGTTTTTGAGTTTTGGTGGACCCCTTCAAATTCCATGAAAATTAATGTCCAGATAGAGCTTCAAGCGTAGATTAACATGGTTAAATCCGTTTCACCCTACATATGATAGTTTGGCATCTAGACGCCAATAGAGTCCACCAGCGACAGATTCGAATTTTGGCGGACCCCTTCAAATTCCATGAAAATCAATGTCCAGATAGAGTATCAGGCGTAGAATAACATCGTGAAATCCGTATCACCCTACATATGATAGTTTGGCATCTAGACGCCAATAGATTCCACCAGCGACAGATTCGAATTTTGGCGGACCCCTTCAAATTCCATGAAAATCAATGTCCAGATAGAGCTTCAGGCGTAGATTAACATGGTTAAATCCGTTTCACCCTACATATGATAGTTTGGCATCTAGACGCCAATAGAGTACACCAGCGACAGATTCGAATTTTGGCGGACCCCTTCGAATTCCATGAAAATCAATGTCCAGATAGAGTATCAGGCGTAGAATAACATCGTGAAATCCATATCACCCTACATATGATAGTTTAGCATATAGACGCCAATAGAGTCCGCCAGCGACAGATTCAAATGTTGGCGGACCCTTTCAAATTCCATGAAAATCAATGTCCAGATAGAGCTTCAGGCGTAGATTAACATGGTTAAATCCGTTTCACCCTACATATGATAGTTTGGCATCTAGACGCCAATAGAGTCCACTAGCAACAGATTCGAATTTTGGCGGACCCCTTCGAATTCATGAAAATCAATGTCCAGATAGAGTATCAGGCGTATAATAACATCGTGAAATCCGTATCACCCTACATATGATAGTTTGGCATCTAGACGCCAATAGTCCACCAGCGACATATTCGAATGTTGGCGGACCCCTTCAAATTCCATGAAAATCAATGTCCAGATAGAGCTTCAGGCGTAGATTAACATGGTTAAATCCGTTTCACCCTACATATGATAGTTTGACATCTAGACGCCAATAGAGTCCACCAGCGACATATTCAAATGTTGGCGGACCCCTTCAAATTCCATGAAAATCAATGTCCAGATAGAGTATTAGGCGTAGAATAACTTCCAGAAAACTGTTTGACCCTACATATGATAGTTTGGCATATAGACGCCAATAGAGTCCGCCAGCGACAGATTCGAATTTTGGCGGAAACCTTCGAATTCCATGAAAATCAATGTCCAGATAGAGCTTCAGGCGTAGATTAACATGGTTCAATCCGTTTCACCCTACATATGATAGTTTGGCATCTAGACGCCAATAGAGTCCACCAGCGACAGATTCGAATTTTGGCGGACCCCTTCGAATTCCATGAAAATCAATGTCCAGATAGAGTATCAGGCGTAGAATAACATCGTGAAATCCGCATCACCCTACATATGATAATTTGGCATATAGACGCCAATAGAGTCCGCCAGCGACAGATTCGAATTTTGGCGGACCCCTTCGAATTCCATGAAAATCAATGTCCAGATAGAGTATCAGGCGTAGAATAACTTCGTGAAAACCGTTTCACCCTACATATGATAGTTTGGCATATAGACGCCAATAGAGTCCGCCAGCGACAGATCCGAATTTGGAATTCGAAGGGGTCCTCCAAAATTCGAATCTGTCGCTGGAGGACTCTATTGGCGTCTATATGCCAAACTATCATATGTAGGGTGATACGGATTTCACGATGTTATTCTACGCCTGATACTCTATCTGGAAATTGATTTTCATGGAATTCGCAGGGGTCCGCCAAAATTCGAATCTGTTGCTGGTGGACTCTATTGGCGTCTAGATGCCAAACTATCATATGTAGGGTGAAACGGATTTAACCATGTTAATCTACGCCTGAAGCTCTATCTGGACATTGATTTTCATGGAATTCGAAGGGGTCCGCCAAAATTCGAATCTGTCGCTGGTGGACTCTATTGGCGTCTAGATTCCAAACTATCATATGTAGGGTGAAACGGTTTTCACGAAGTTATTCTACGCCTGATACTCTATATGGACATTTATTTTCATGGAATTCGAAGGGGTCCGCCAAAATTCGAATCTGTCGCTGGCGGACTCTATTGGCGTCTAGATGCCAAACTATCATATGTAGGGTGAAACGGATTTAACCATGTTAATATACGCCTGAAGCTCTATCTGGACATTGATTTTCATGGAATTCGAAGGGGTCCGCCAAAATTCGAATCTGTCGCTGGCGGACTCTATTGGCGTCTATATGCCAAACTATCATATGTAGGGTGAAACGGTTTTCACGAAGTTATTCTACGCCTGATACTCTATCTGGACATTGATTTTCATGGAATTCGAAGGGGTCCGCCAAAATTCGAATCTGTCGCTGGTGGACTCTATTGGCGTCTAGATGCCAAGCTATCATATGTAGGGTGAAACGGATTTAACCATGTTAATCTACGCCTGAAACTCTATCTGGACATTGATTTTAATGGAATTCGAAAGGGTCCGCCAAAACTCAAAAACTCTATTTGGCGTCTAGACGCTAAACTGTCATATGTAGGGTGGAACGGATTTCACCACGTTCATTAACGCTTAAAACTCCATCTGGACACCGATTTTCATGAAAATCGAAGGGGTCCGCCAAAACTCGAATATGTCGCTGGCGAACTCTATTTTTAGTTTAGACGCCAAACTATCATATGTAGGGTGAACAAGATTTCACCATGTTGATTTACATGCTCTTGTCTATCTTTCTGTAGAGTTGTAGATGATTCTGAGGGGTCCGCGAATCTGTGGCTGAATGTGAATGTGAATCTGTCGCTGTCTTCACACACGTGATAAATCCAGCGTAACTCGGCGATTGCGCCGAAATTTCGGCGCAGCATCCAGCGTAACTCGTCGATTGCGCCGAAATTTCGGCGCAGCGTCCAGCGTAACTCGCCGATTGCGCCGAAATTTCGGCGCAGCGTCCAACGTAACTAGCCGATTGCGGCTAAATATCGGCGCAGCTTGCAGCGTGGCTGTCAATTGAACGGAAAATTAAACTTGGATATGCAGTTGGATATTTAAAAAAAACCTTTAAAATAGACAAAATCCTTTTAAAAAAATAGACAAATGTATGCAGCGGACGTGATATTAAAAAACCTTTAAAATAGACAAAAAAAATGAAATTCGTGCAAATGACCGATTGCGCCGAAATGGCGGCGCAACATCCAGCGTAAGTGGATAATTGCGCTGTAATTTTGGCGCAGCGTTGTGTAAATGACCGATTGCGCCGAAATTTCAGCACAGCGTCCAACAATACTCACCAATTACGCCGAAATTTCAGCGCAGCGTGCAACGTAATTTGCCGAGAAGCGACCAGGAAGGCGTACGTTGAATATCAAACATTAATTTGACTTTAAATTTCGGCGCATAGTGAAAAATTTCGGCGTAATTGTGGCACAATTTCGGCGCATATTTTCGTGCGCCGAACTTCGGCGCATGAGGGTTCGCTGGGGCATCCAGCGTAGTGCATGGATTTTTTCCAGTCTGGGATACAAGGTGCAAGCGTTTAGGTTAGCGAATAGCGGAGGGGGAGCATGAACAATTAGCCATTGGGGTACTCTATTTAAATGATGTGCAATGGAATTTGTTGTAAATGTATTGTTTGCCTGCAATAGGTCTGATAGTTAATGCAGCCTTTTTGGCTCCCTGTTATTGCAATATCCTAAATATCCAACATACATGCTAAAATAATATGGTTGATATGGAGGAACATCGAGGGGATCGAGCCATCAAAGGGCATCCAGACATCATGGCCAGGGGGCCTAGGGGGCCATGGCCCCTCCAGGAGGTTAGCTGACGTCAGCCTGAGGAGGTCCTTGGTTGACATGAGGATCCCTTGGTCAGCCTGAGCGGGCCTCACTGGGCCTGGGGAGGAGCTCGGTCGACCTGAGGGGGGCACTCTGTCGACTTTAGGGAGTCCTTCATCTGCCTGAGGAATCCCAGTCGGCCTGAAGAGCTATTTTTCAGCCTGAGGGTTCCCCTGCCGGCCTGAGAGGGCCTCAGTCGGCCTGGTCGGCCACAGGGATCCTTTGTCTGCCTGAGGGGACCTCTGGCGGCCTGAGTGGCCCTCTGTATGGCTGAGGAAACCTCGGTCAGCGTGAAGGGGCCCTAAGTGGCCTGGGGGACCCTCAGTTGGCCTGAGTGGCTCTAGTTCGGCCTGAGGAGATCTCGGCCAGCTCCAACTTGAAGTTTTTCAGTCTGAGGGGCCTGGTCGGCCTGAGGGGCTCTCATTCGGCCTGAGGGGACCTCGGCCAGCTTGAAGGGGCTTTTTCGGTCTTAGGGGCCCTTGGTCGGCCTGAGAGGCTCAGGCGGCCTGAAGGGGTCTTCGGTTTGCCTGAGGGGTCCCCTGACAGCCTTAGGGGGCTCTCAGTCAGCATGAAGGGCCCTTGGCCGGCTTGATGAGCCCTTAGTCGGCTTGATGAGTCCTTGGTCGGCTTGAGGAGCCCTTGGTTGACTTGAGGAGGCTCTTTTTCGGCCTGAGGTGCCTCCGGTCAACTTGAGGATGTTCTATTTCGGCACGAGGGACCTTCGGTCAGCTTGAGAGGACCCTCCGCTTCTTTGAGAGGATAATCGGTCGACCAAAGATGACCACCGTCCGATCTGAGAGGGCCTTACGCTTGTCTAAGAGGGCCATTGTCAGACCTAAGAGGGCCCTGTGCCAGTCTGAGAGAGCTCTTGGTCATTCTGGAGAGCCCTTAGCCGAACTGAGAGAGCTATTGGTCGGTCGGAAGCAGTCTTGCAGACTCGGAGTCGAACCTGAGTTTATTGGAGTCGGTAATTTTTGCCGGAGTTGGAGTCAGTTAAATTATGCTGACTCCGGCTGTCATGTGAGGATTATGTATGGACAACGTGGTTTTTAGATGTATTTTTAATTGGCCACCGATGGCGATAATGTAACATTTTAATGATTCAAAATGTTGTTGCTGTCCTTCAAAACGAGACCGAAATGTATATGACCGAAAGATCAATTTCAGTTAAAGGGAAATAATGACCTTTTGATTTTGTTAGCAACAATTTCTTAGGCTACCGCTATGGTTTTAAAATCATTTTATTTAAATTTAAGAATTAAATAAAATTATTCCCAAATTCGAAGTTGTAAGTTTGGGAAAAATACAAAATAAGTACCTTGTGTACTTCATGAAGGTCATTGACACATTCGCCCTTCCCTACCATTGTTTACATCGATTGCGGCATTTTTGGAGGCTCTGTGACATTTCCGATCAAACTGAGCGCTGCTCGGACACACGCTAGTAGCGCTTTCGTTCTCCATGGCAACCAGGCGTCAGCCAATCAAAAGCCAGAAAGGGAATACGTTCTGACTTTTCATTGGCTCACGCCTGGTTGCCATGGAGAACGAAAGCGCTACTAGCAACAACTCGCCACAATGGTTAAGTGCGCCGAGAAGCATGACAATGCTTTGTAAACAAATCGCCGACGCTAAATAGGTCGCCGTCGATGTGCATCGATGAGCTTCCGATTTAATTGCCAGTTTTGTGTTATTGTTTGTTAGTTTTTTGGGGAAAAATTATTATTTTGCATGATAATATAAAGCATAGTGTTATATACAGCCACAGACAAATTATACAATACTCCTAATGTTGAAAACAAATGAATTTATTTTCAAAAATTGAGGGTCGCAACCACTAACTATGCCGCCGTTGATGTGCATCGATGAGCTTCCGATTTTATTGCCACTTTTTCCAATCGCTGTTAGTTTTAGAAGATCACCGGGCATATAATCACAACAAGCAGAACGCGCAATATATTTTCCACTCCATTGCGTAAAAAAACAATACGGGAAAAGCCCGCAGTTTGATGAGGACCAAAAGTACTTGCAAGTACCGGTCGTTAAAAGTGTGGAACGCTTATCAACTTTAACTTGAAATATCTTTCGGTAGGACAGTTTTCATGCAAAATGTGATGAATTTACAATATATTTTGGTCTCGTCTGGCGATTTCAAGTGCTAACTCCATTTTTGTGGAAAAAGGTCATTATTTCCCTTTAACTAGTAATTTTTTTATTTTATAGGCTGAAAGATAGACATTGGGGGGAATCTTTGCGGTATTTTTCCCCTGTATGAAACGGACAAAACAGCTCCATAATTGTAATAATTGTAATAGTTTAATAATAAGTATATTCTACAATAATTATACTTTATATATTGGACATTTAGTTTCAATTTGAGCATTCGGACCCCCAACCGATTTGATCAAGTTCCACCATTGGCAGTCATATTGCTGTGAAGCCTCAATACCACCTAGAAATTGACCTGAAATCAATACCACCTAGAAATTGACCTGAAATCAATACCACCTAGAAATTGACCTGAAATCAATATATTTGAATGAGGTAATTGATCAGACCTACATAATTTTGATTCCCTGACAGGCTTTCTCCTGCTGCAAGTTCAAGTTGAATCTCCTGTTTATTATCCTGATATATACCTAATCTCAAGTATAGTTACTACAGTTCTCAGTATAGTTAATATCACATTTAATATTCTGAACAAATGTGTTTTTAGCTTAAGCTTTGCAATATTTTATAGAATATATACAGAGATAAGAAGTGAGGTTGTTTGTGCCACTGCTGACTAAGCAGTGGTAAGCATGTGCTAATAGACGCATCCATGATATTTGTGTCGTAACTAAAGATATCTGAATGCAATTGCTCCAGGTCCAGTCTCTGTGCTCAAAAGTGGCACCTGTATTAGGCTTTATGGGACATTCTCATCAAACACTTGGCTCCTCTCACAGTGTCTGTTTGTATTGACAGTTGGATGTCACTGCTGGGTCCTCTTCAGAGTGCTACCAGGCTGCTGTCTGCCAGGATGACCGACCTGACCAGCATGGCTGCCGGGCTCGGCCTGGGCGCTATGGTCGGCTGGCTGCTGTGGCGCCCCGGGCCGGCCTCCCGCTCCCTCTGTGACGCTCCCGCCGCCTCCGAGGCCACCCGGCGGCCGCACGTGGTCTCCGTCAGCGAGCAGGACGACATGAAACTGGTGCTGATTGTCCGCATGGACCTGAAGATGGGCAAGGGCAAGATCGCGGCGCAGTGCTCTCACGCGGCGCTGGCCACCTACAAGCAGTCGCAGCGCGAGGCGCCGGAGTACCTGCAGCAGTGGGAGAGCCTCGGCCCGGCCAAGGTGGTGCTGCGCGTGGAGGACGAGTCGGCCATGTACCGGCTGGAGGACCGGGCGCGCTCCGCCGGCCTGGTGACGGCGGTCATCCAGGACGCCGGCCGGACGCAGATCGCGCCCGGCAGCGTCACCGTGCTGGGCGTGGGCCCGGCACCGGCCCAGGTGCTCGACCAGGTCACCGGGCACCTGAAGCTGTTGTGACGGCGCTCCTTGTGTAGGTAGGTGGAAGCGGATCGTGCTGGACAGGTGTTTGCGCCATTGGGACGACACTTAGGAGTTGTGGACATCTGAGGCTGTTGTGAAGACGCTCACAGTGTAGCTGGTTGGAGGTCGGTTGTGGGGGACAGGTGGGTGATGTGTGAGGGGTGCCGCCGCTGTCCAGGTCGCCGTGCTGGGTCGGGTGACCTGTGACCATGTCATGTCGTCACCCGACCCAGTCATCCAGTGCTGCTGTCATTCTGTGAGCTATGGTGAGTCATGGTCCAACGTGAGCAGTCGTGCCAGAAGAGAGTGATGTTCGTTCGTCAATCGGATCGAAGATCGTTTTGCGTTAGGATGCGAGTAACATGTATCCAACTTCGTATTTGAAGATACTTTGTTCTGCCGAATCTGTTGCAATGGCTCAGTATTGGGCAACTGCGTTGTGCCATTGCGTTGGTACTCGGTTATGACCTGATTTATATCGTAAGAATGTGACTGCAAACGTGGAAAGTCTGACGATGGCTCTTCAAATATAGTTTTCCTCATTCGGATATTGAGAGCGCGTAAACCGAGTCTGATGTTTATTTGAAGAGTTTGAAGAGGCATAAGTCCTATTTCCTCTGCTTCCGGAATTACTATAACTTAATCGCTGCAAGTCGTTCCTCGCCCTCCAATCCCTCTTCCACGCCTCCGGCGGTAGTCGTATTGGGGACATGCGACTGCCATTATTTTCAGTCGCGGTCTCATACCGACCCAAACGGGGACACTAAATGGCCTCGCCAGTAGTCATACTCGAACACCCGGAACCCATGGATTCAGAGCCCAGCGCTCTACCGACTGAGCCGCCCGGACCCCTCTTACGCACCTGTTTGAGCCCTTGATCACTTTTGTCATACGTTTCGAGTGTTTTGACTATGATAGAGGATGTTACGTGGTTGCTGCATCTGGTTTGCGTTCACTGATCGTTGGCTTGCGTTTACCCATGCACATGTCCCAGAGTGTGACCGCAGTATTCTTGTCCTTCACCAGCCATTAAGTGTTCCGAGTAAAACCACTGTTGAACTTTCCGACTATGTAATGATCGTAACCCGCACCTGATGAATCACACGTCAAATACATCAACGATTTGTCCACAGGCACATGCTCATTGTTTATCATTTACGGCGCTCGGCCTCGTTACACATGCCAGTGATATTGGCTGGGCGGGGGAGGCTGCGATGGCCACCTTCCTGTCGGCTTCTCCCGTCCGCTGGCCCCCGAACCCCTGAGCGCGGCCTGTCCGATCATTCGATGCTTGCATGATATATGTCACGTTTTGTGCC
Source organism: Chirona hameri (assembly GCA_036785665.1). Taxonomy (NCBI): domain Eukaryota; kingdom Metazoa; phylum Arthropoda; class Thecostraca; order Balanomorpha; family Balanidae; genus Chirona; species Chirona hameri. The sequence continues at coordinate 8,491 of JAXIVJ010005292.1, read as the reverse complement.
ACTTCGACCTTACCTAGCGATGAAGAAACACGCTTCTCGAGAACGGTTAATGCGAATCAAGTGAAGATTAGTTAGCGAATTAGATTCCTAGTGTTAACTGGGCCGAAAATATCCCGATCCAGACAGGGAAAAAAGATAGGCGAAGAGGTACCACGATAAACCGTTAGTGACGTGTAGAAGAGTCGAGTTTCATGCCGGCTTCCGTGGAGTGGTAGCCTTGTCAATTAAAGCGTGATTGAAACACGGCCCTGTGTGGCGCCGATTAGGATAAAGGGGTGATAAGAAAGTTATGGACCTGACGAACTAGATACCATTTTCTGAACGAATGACACACTCCACTTGTGCTACAAAACACGTTCAACCGTGTTTTGCCTTATGACAGAGCTTTGGCTGATTTCGGACATTCCAGTTTCGAACCCTATGCTTTGGCACCGAGTTGGAAACGGTGGAAACTTTGATAAATGGACGGCGGACACGGCGAACGATTGACTAAAAACATTACTTTGCAGCACATGATTAATGAATCACCTATCGAGTACAACATATAGAGCATAAACGTAAAGTCGAAAGCTTGCCAACGAAGCAAAGAAATGCAGTGCGGTAGAATTAGAGAAGCAGCTTCGACACAGCTGATTTAATTCTTTCACAATGCATACTTTTGCCAGTTCTTGTCACTGTCAGACATTTGGCAAAATACGCTAATGTGTCTGATTGAGCTGGATTTGCTGTGTGTGATTGAGCTGTAAAATTATCGGGTTAAGACGTAGGATGGACTTGGTACCGAAATGTTCTCCTCAGCCGGTGTTAACTGGCGGAGTCGTTCCATCCACAACACATGGGTGGTTGATTCTGAAATGGGACAGAAGCTTCCCGAACGTTCGGCACGCACACAGTGACACCACGTAATCCTTGTCTGCCCACGTCACCAGGCTCGCGATGCGCGCCGATGCATACTGCGCACACACGGGTCGCCCTTCGCTCCTCGAAGCGTACACGAAACGTATCCAAATCACAAAAGCAATCACAAGACGGACGAAACTGAAAATCGGGCTGACAATAAACAACTACGGAAGCTGCACACAAAGAGCGGACGAATCAAATGGTGCCAGCAGTCTCGGCCGGGCGGCGCTCTCAGCCTGAGCGGCCTGCCGGTGCTGCCATCCCGCGGCGACATCCACAGACGGTACCACTGGACACGGACGCCGGGCGGCGACCGGACCACACGCAGCACACATGCCTTTCTCACGCAAGCAATCTAGGGAAGAGAAGAGAGGCGGGGTTAGTGAGACCGATTAGATCAAGCGCGGCTGCGGTGGAGTCCGTCAACGGAGACAAACCCTTCGGAAGGTACAAAACTAGACATGCAACTCTGAAAAGCACAGGCAGCGATCCTCTCAAAAGTGTGAAAATATTGCAAATCTTAAAAAAATTGTGCAGCTCTGCATTCGTCTCGCGTCTGTACATTGGACTCAAATTGCATATCTGATGGGATCTCTGCCTGTGCTTTTAGTAACAAACACGTATCAAAATCACACGGAGACAACTGACGGAGAAGCTGATAATCCAAGATAGGACAGACATCAAACCACACAAATTACACACAAGTTGATGTCAGTTTTAGCAACAGAACAGTGACCAGGGAACAAACACACAGGTGACCGGCGGAGTCAGTTGAATCGACTCATCCCCGCTGGATGGTAGAGCCGCCAAGCTCCACTAGCGATCAGAGATCACGCTGCTCAGAGATCACGATCACGATCCGAGATCAGAGATCACGATCACGATCCGAGATCAGAGATCACGATCACGATCAGAGATCAGAGATCAGAGATCACGATCACGATCAGATATCTCGCTACCCAGGCCATCAAGAGACGAGAAGAAGAAGGGATTAAGTAGAGTCAACTGATTCAGCTGGTGACACCGCTGCCAGGCAACACCACAGAACATCGATTTTTGGCACGTAGAACGAGATCAACAGCGTGTAATATCGTACAAACAGCACTCCTTTTCTGCAACTGTATTTGCATAAACTTGGTAAGCAGTAAAAAGTGCAATCATACCTTCATTGACATGCAATAACAACCACACAAACCGTTCGCAGCACACAATATTATGCGCTCAGATCCGCCTATACCAGCTTAATATGAGCAATAACCACTCAACCCGTCATATATTTGCTCGCTTCTTTGACACTATTTCACTAAAGCTCCAAATTAAGTGCAATGGATTTACGTCTCGCACGATGCTGACCCTTCGCTGAAACGTATGTGCTACTGCCGTCCAAAACAAATTTGACTGACAACTGACAAGCATATTTTATCAGATTTGTTGTGCTTGCACACCAGAATAATCACGGTTTCAGATGTAGCAGGCCTTTGAGACCAAATCCAAAGTCCCTTTTCAGTTCCCTGCTTCGCTTCAATATGTAGGTACGATTCTTGAAAGCCAGAAATTTTGTATCGGATTTGCCACTGTACACAGTACACACTTCATTGAAGTGCTGGTGGTGGCAAACCGCTGACCCGTTTGCGTGTATCACACACATATGGCGATAATTCTCTACAGAAGGCACGGTGTCACCACTCACCACTGTGCCTGGCTGACCAGGCCCCACGAGGGACCCACCAGAGCCACCCCAGCCGCGCCAGCACGGCCGGTCGGCCACCGACAGATGTCTCGCTGTTCCGCACCATTCGATTATAGATGTCGCCTTGGTCGCCCGGCCAGCGTGCTATCACAGAGTTCGCCCGACTTACTCCGCGGTTGGCGTCGGCAGCGGCGGCGGTATCAGTCAGTACGGTTTCGAGGCATCCCGGGAGCGCTTTAGCTGCACTTTAAGCCGCTTGGTGCCAATCTGGAAGCCGTTCATTCCCTGTATGGCCGCCTGCGAGCTGCTCGGGTTATCGTAGGACACGAACCCTGGAAAGGAGCGCGCCGAGTGATAACTCGCGCAGCGACACCGGGGCAGAAGATGGAAGGTGCAGTCAGCGGAAGAGAGGGCGGACGAGAGGGCACAGCCCATTCCCAGAAGGTGGTGGAAAGCATGCAAGGGATTTTTCCGCAGGTGGCGAAGAGCTGTTGTCAGTAATGTACATAGCAGGACAGTCCAACAATAGCGTTACTCAATGTCGAGCAGGAAGAAAGACGGATAGTACTTGAGGCATAAACACCGACATGAAAATACAAGTATGTAGAACAGCGGAGCACAGCGTATTATATGGAAACCCTGATCAGCATTGCCGCCAGTGTGCTCAGGTGGCGCATTCATGACAAAATAAATAATGCCAACAAATAGACATCGTTTGAAAGTATTAAGTATCGTTTGAAACACTATGACAAAATAACAGAGAGATATGCGTTTCATTACTACTACACACAAAGTAGTCATTTGATAAAGTTGATACACAATAAATTGTGCTCCAAACAATAATTGTACACATGTCACATACATATTTTTTTAAACGATATGATATCAAATATTAATAACTAAAAGGACTAAAATTACGCAAACCAATAAGGGCATGCAGAAGCGACAGCAACAGCAACAGCATGCAACAGAATGTTATGATCGCACGCAGCTCAACCTGTTATGTTTACTGTAGAACGAACTGCGGCTTTCGAAAATCTCTCTGGTCTCGAGACAGTTGACTGGCGAAGCTCGCCGATTGCGAGAGCGTTTCGGCGCCGAAAGCGCAGCAGCAGGTCTCACCGAAACACTTGGACAGGTTGGTCTGCTTGTCGACGAACACCTTGGCGGATATGACGTTACCGAAGGGCAGGAAGGACTGTGCCAGGTCCGAGTCGGTGAACTCCTGCGGCAGGTGGTAGATGAAAAGGTTGCAGCCATCGGGCCCCTCCGACTGCCGGCCACCGCCCGAGCCGTGACTGGCGGCTGCCAGCGCCGGCGGCGAGTACGCCGGGTACCCTGCAGGAGGCACCGGGTGGTGGCGTCACGCGAGGAGACCCTATAGACTACCCATTGAGGGAGAGGGACTCTCCGGCGACCTAGCAGGCAGAAAGGGGCGGAGACTTTATGCATGTCGAGAGAAAGGAAGGCAACATAAAGGAGGTAAGGTTGCAGCTCTGCAAACAAAAAAAAATCCGGAATTAGCTTCTTGTCTCAGAGTGAAGCAAAGCTAAAAGAACTTTTCACTACGGAAGAAGGGTCTAAAACCATCGACAGAGTTAGTCCAACTACCCTGAGGAGGCATGCATAACTCCATCAGCTGCAGCACTCGTACTTACCCAGCGGTCACCATGCCACTCCCCACTCCAGACAGCTCTGCCGCACCGTCTTTCGTCTCTCCGTACCCGGTCTGACGCCGTGACGCCGTGACGTGCAGGATAAACCCGAGATTATCTGGGGCACGTCTCACCTGAGCTTCTCTGGGGCACGTCTCACCCAAGATTCTCTAGGGCACGTCTCATCTGAGCTTCTCTGGGGCACGTCTCGCCTGAGCTTCTCTGGGGCACATCTCACCTGAGCTTCTCTGGGGCACGTCTCACCTGAGCTTCTCTGGGGCACGTCTCACCTGAGCTCTCTGGGGCACGTCTCACCTGAGCTTCTCTGGCGCACGTCTCCTTACCTGAGTATTGCTGCAGTGCCGAGTAGGAGCCGAGCGAGTCGAGGTTGTGTCCGCCGCCCAGCCCGTTCAGGGGTGCTGACGACATCGGGGACCCCGAGGACGGCTGACCCGGGAACGCACCTGCGGCGGCACGCACGTGCAGTGAGAGAGTGTACACACAGTCCCACGGGTCTCACGGTGTGAGAGTGCTGTGATGTGAGAGCGTATCACGGGTCTCACGGTGTGAGAGTGCTGTGATGTGAGAGCGTATCACGGGTCTCACGGTGTGAGAGTGCTGTGATGTGAAAGCGTATCACGGGTCTCACGGTGTGAGAGTGCTGTGATGTGAGAGCGTATCACGGGTCTCACGGTGTGAGAGTGCTGTGATGTGAGAGCGTATTTCGTCACCGACAACATTCAAGAAACAAGCTCCTCCCATTGCTATCACCCCTTCTACCACCCACACCTGTCTACAAGGATTTTAATATGAGTCGGTTTATCTGGTAACAAAACTAAGTAAAATTTAACTGTGTTTTGAAAATGCAAAGCACGATATATGTTAAACGTACAGAAAGGCGCATTTTAACATGCGCAGTGGAGGGTGGGGGCACTTTTGTGACCCCCCCACATGTTTTTCGTGAGTATTTCTAAAACGAAGCGGAGCAGTGCGGTGTTTGTTGCGTAACATTAACGCCAACTCAATAGCGGATCGTTTGACGCAAAAATATCCAAATCGGTCGATACATTTTTGAGTTATATGGATTTTTAGTCCAAGATGGCGGCCAGAATCGCGGTCGGCAAATCGATATCTTCGGAACCAACAGTCGGATCGGGATGATTCAAACGCCATTCGGTAGATAATGTCAATATTAAACGCCAGAAACTCCGGAAACAACTTTTGACATATTTCTGGTGACCTGTGACGTCACAGAGGTCAAATTCCAAAAATTGTGACATTTGGCCAGATTTGACCTTCGTGACCTCGTTTGACCTTGAAGATATTGACCGAAGATCAATACAATTTTACCAAATGTAGATAATCATAGCACCTACCCACCCTGTAAGTTTCATCATTATTATCTCTCATAATTTCGGAGATCTTAGGGAGGAACTATAGTGCCCCCCCTCTCTCCACTGCATGTTAGTGGCATACCCCTCTCCACTGCGCGTGTTAAGGCAATACTTACATACATGATATCGATCAGCCTAAGTTGCTGAAAAACTACTAAGCGAAAACTAAAACACAGACAATACACTAAATGTCTGCTAAATAGACGTACCGTAAGGCATGCCTGGAAGCGGCGACCCATGGTGTCCCATTGCCGCCAGGGAAGCCAAGCCGACAGAGCTGAGATCTGTGAATGGTAACAGAACGAATATCATGTGTCGCTCGATCTCGGGCAAACGGTAACAGCACATAAAGACCTGAGCAACACAGACCGGCTGTGGTGTCTTACTTGGACAATATAAATAAGCTATAGTAGATGCTCTGAGACTGTAGAACGACCCGCACGTTCAAGCAAAAAGTCATCACCTACGCCTGACAAAAGGCATTAACCCAAAGTAAAACGAATGATGCTAGTAGTCATTCGTTTTGATCAACCGAAGACATGTAACTTGATAAACCCTCTTTTACATTGCAGATGACAGTAAAAAATCATTTTTGTATCCGACAACGCCATCACTTGTTTTTCATGATCAATTATTCAGTGCAAAGCACACATTAACCATATGTATACCAACTGTGTAGATATGAAAGACAGTGGCATACCTGGCATGTTGGCGGCGAAGTGCGGGAGAGCAGGGCTGGCCATATCCGGTGCTGCTGTCGGCTCGCCGTTAGGACCCAGCATCATACCGTGGCCGGGGTGCAGACCTGGCATACCGGGCATACCTGCCACACAAACACACACCCAGCATCATACCGTGGCCGGGGTGCAGACCCGGCATACCGGGCAGACCTTCCACACACACCCACACCCGCACGCGCACCCGCACCCACACCCGCACCCGCACCCGCACCCGCACCCGCACCCGCACCCGCACCCGCACCCGCACCCGCACCCGCACCCGCACCCGCACCCGCACCCGCACCCGCACCCGCACCCGCACCCGCACCCGCACCCGCACCCGCACCCGCACCCGCACAGGCACAGGCACAGGCACAGGCACAGGCACAGGCACAGGCACAGGCACAGGCACACGCACGCACTGCTTCAATAACATCCGAAAGGTTCTTCAAGAATTCGGGTGTTATTGTTGCCAGCCTTCACCGCTTCCGGGTGCGGAACCTTGAAACTTGGTGCGAAACCTAATAACCCTGCCACGTGCCTGTGGCAGGGTTATTAGACCCTTATATAGGTAGGCCTTAGCTATTTGTAGGTAGGTAGTCTCTTAGATACAATTTTGTATTGGCAATAGGCCTCCTCCACGGATTAGGTCCCCTCCACTTGTTCTAGCTTAATTTGCAGTTGGCAACACGTTCTGCCGTGTGGGCCAAATTAAACGTAGTTTTTAGGTCCCATCCAACACCGCTCCCCGGGTCCTTGGCGACCCCCCCCCCCCTCCCCCCCTCCCCCCCTCTGCGGTCTTCCAGCGCGCGACCGCGCGCCCCCCGGACGGTCCCCCTCCCCCGATCCCCTCAGGGGGCCCGCCCACCCCCGTCCCGGCGCTAGACTGCCGCCAGACAACGAACCCCCCCCCCCCCCAGCGGCCCGGCGTTCCTTCTGATGAAGAGGGACGACGGGGTTCCGCTCAGTCCACGAACCCCTTCGCCATAAGGCGTTGGCTCCGTGCGACCTGTGGTGGGGATGTTGCGATGGCAAAGTCTATCCGGTCTGGTGCTCTGTTAATTCAGACACTGACCGGACAGCAGAACGCCCCGCCGCTGACGCTCAAAACCTTTACCGGTGTAGCGGTAAATGTTGAGGTCTCCCTCCACCTAAACTCGGTGGAGGGCCTCATTTGGTGCCCTGAGGTGGCTAACCTCTCAGAGGAGGAGATTCTCTGGGAGCTGGAATCCCAGGGGGTGGTGGAGGTGGTGCGGCTCAAGTCCCAGAGACGAGAGCAGCCCAACCCCCTGGTTAGACTCCGGTTCCGCGGCCTTGAAACTGCCGTCCAGAGTCTACTGCGGCTACATCAAGGTCGATGTCCGCAGGTGGATCCGGCCTCCTCGGCAAGTGCCGAAAGTGTTGGCAGTTCGGCCACACTACGACAGCCTGTCACGCACACCACCACACCTGTGGTCGGTGTGCGAGACAGCATCTGACCGATGACTGCACCGCCGCAGCAAAGTGCTGCGCCGGCTGCGGCGACGCCCACGCCGCCTGGGACCGACACTGTCCGGTCCAGGCGGCGTTCGTGGAGGCGGACCGGGTCCACAGCGGAGCCGGTCACCCGCCATCCATGTCTCCAGCCCTGTCCCCCACCGCCTGGCTGCCGCTGCCAACGCCAGCCCCACCCCGCCAGACCCCCGGTGCACCACCCTCTGCCCCAGACGGCAAACCAGCCTGATCGGCCCCGAACCCCCGCGGCTGGGCTACCCACCGATGCCAGACCTGCCCCGCCCCCCAACCCCAACCCCAGCCGAGTCCACCCAAGCTCCCTCTCCCTCCGTCGGGTCACCCTCCCCTCCGCCGGGAGTCCCGTTCCACGAGAACCCTCCCACCCTCCTCGTCCGACGACGAGTCCCCTCATGCGGACCGCCTCCCCGAAGGCCGCCCGCTCCCATCAGCGCTACCGCTCCAATTCCCCGCCCGCCCGCCCCTCCTCCCACCCCTCCCCCGAGTCTCTGAGGAGAGCCGACCCCTCCCCACCCACCCCGGTCACGTCGAGTCGCCCCGCTCCCGCCGACCTAGGCGTACCCGTGCGACCGCAGGGCGTGGTCTGGACAGCAGCTTCTAATGATAACAATCGGCAGAATT